>JARKID010000041.1:600000-871858 GCA_029449255.1 Mycena polygramma | reverse complement strand
TCATAGGCATATTCTTCATATGGGTTCTCGTTTTCATCTCCTTCCTTCCGCATATTCCTAATTCTTCTTGTTGCATAATTTCTGATTTTCTTTTCTTGCATAGTGTGTTCTTGGGCGCTGCCGCCGACTGTCTTCTATTTTTCCTCCTCCCGCGGGAGAAGTAGGCACGGACCGGCGATCCCTCGTGGAGGCGAATTTCCGAGTTCCCGGAAGCTCGGCAAATATGTTCAAAATCATCCTCTCGCTCGTGGCGCGACTGGCGGACCCCGGGCGGGATGGACACCGCCTTCGTGATATACGGTCTTCCATGGTAGAACTCCATCTCGCGGCCATGGCCGATTTCCGACTCTCCGGCGGGGAGGTAGAATATCACGAGTACAATCGCGATGGAACGCTTCGCGAGTTGTTTCATGAAATCGATCTTGTCCCTTCCCAGTAGGGAAGGCAATTTCAAGTGCGAGGATCCTTTTCTTCGGCCATGCGCAACCCCCTGATCGGCCCGTCCTTCTTTAGATGAAGTGATTACGTGAAGCCCTTTTTGGGTCGCGATATGTGATGGGACGGAAGCTGTCATCCGGATGGGGAATGTTGAGTATTTGATACCTCCTCCTCCGGGAGATAGCGCCACGGTATAAAAGAGCGAGTGTCGGTTGCGAAATATAATTCAGCCTTCTTTTGATCTGCCAAGTGCCGTCGTCCTCGATCATTATGTCCAACGGGCCAACGAAACCCGTCGTCCGCGAGGAGTTCCAGAGCTGCGATTTCGAGACTATTGCGGAGATGATAGACTTCGCCAACCGCCCGTTTATGGCCAAACTCAGCCGCGACGTTCTGGAACCCTTGTACCTGACGTACGTCAAGATTCGGGAGGAGAATTTCTTCCCGTCCACGGGCCCGACACGCAGTCAGCTGAGGTGGATTCGGACTCATGTCCGGGAATATCTTTATGGAGCGGTGAGCCTTTCTCCTCGGTCGGGAGAGCGCCGGATATTGAAATTTCCCTCGTGTAGGCGAAACTAGCTGATATGCTGATTTGTATCGCGAGTTGTGCGAGGACCAGCGCATCCCAACTCCTCGACCGTCCTGGATTCGCTCAGTTATGGGCAGCGGAGACGATCCACGGATTTGAAGGGGACGAAGACCCTCTTCTGCGGACCGTCCTGAGGGGGAAACTGGCGTCGCTTCTGGTGTACGCTGATCTTCTCCGCCAGCGTCACTACGCTCGGCTAGTTGAACCGGCAGGCGTCCCAAGCGAGGACACATCAGCTCCCGGTAGTCGGTCCAATCCGATAGATGTGTCGATTGAGGATGGGAGAGCGCGCGGGGGTATAAATAGGCGGGACTTCGATGTAGTTTTGAGCAAATCCTTTGTCTGTTGGTCCCTCCTTTCCTGCGTAGTATGGCGGCTTTCCCTTGCAACGCTGTTCGAACCGTCGACCAGCTCATACAAATCCCCGACATTCTTTTCGCGTATCTGCGGGTTTTCCAGGCTTCGACAGTGGAAGCCATCGAATACATGGATTCCAAAGACGCGCATTTGTCCTATGTCACCGATCACTTGCGTCCCTATGCGGCGGTGATTAACGCGTGTATCCCCTCGACCGTTCGCCGGCCTTCCGAGATGCCTGAAGGACGGGCGCAGGAGCTGGCGCCGTATATCGTGACTTTTATTGAGCATTGTGTGAGCAGCGCACTCCTTTCTTGTTTGTCGGGGAAATTTATCGAATTTCGCAGGCGTTACTTCATGGGATAGCTCTTGGGTACGCGCGGAGCTCGGGCGAATCCCCCTTCCTGGACTCGCGCGTCCGTTGGTGCTTTGTCCTCATGGATAAATTCGACATGCTCTCCGGTCGCCCGAATTACGGCTTTTCGTCCGCGACGCGTAGCGTTTTCCTGGGCCGGGCGTCTTCCGCGTCCTCGCTCTCCCTTGCCGGGCGCGTCGATGGCAGTGCTTTTGATGTCCCCCTCTCCGGGGAATATCTATCGCTTCCGGCCGTTCCGCCTTGGACTGAGGAGGATATCGGTCGTCTCCGCGCCGAGGAGGAGAGCTACGCCTGGTCTGCGGAGGAGATGCTTCTTCAGGACCATATTGATTCGAGCAAACGGGTGGATATTTCTATAGCAAAAGCGGTGGCCGAACATGAGGCCGGGCACGCTCCCCACGCGAGCGGAAGATTCCAAGTTTAGCTCAGGCAGCGTTGTTTGGGCGGGCGTCGTTACTTCTTGTTGTAGATATCCTTTCCTGTACGAGGAGCGACACGGTCACGTGTTCGTTCTCCTCCTCGGGGAGAATCGATGATTTGCGCCATATATAAAGAGCGGCTGAGCCGAGGGTGGGCGTTAAAAACTCCTTCTTCCTGCGTTGCATGCTACACCGTCCAGAGCCTGTTCCAATCTCCAGGCGGCTCTCCGCCACCGACCTGACCGCGTTATGGATCATTCGCGTGCGTTTCCTGGCGGCGCAGCTTCATCATATCACCACCATCGCGCGTGAATCCGAGACGCCGCCGAGAACGGTCGATTTCATTCGTAGCGGAATCAGGGAGCTGGCGAAGAACATGGTGGATTTGGGTCGTGCAAGCGTCGAATATGGCATGGATAGGGGCACTAGGAACGACGCACGATTCTTCGTGCCGGGAGAGGCCACCGCCCTGTTTGCGATGATAGAGCGGTTCATCGACTCCTATGGATACCTGGAAGACGACCCTCACCCCCAACCGGGAGGTGTTGTTCGGTAATTTGGAAATCCTTCGAACCTGCATGATCGAGGCCGTCGACTATTTGGCCCTTCCGGACGACTTCCCCAATTTCCCGATGACCATCGTGGAACGCGAGTGGTACGCCCTCCGCGGAACATTGAAAGCACACCAAGTCGCCATGCTCCGTGCGACTCACGTCGAGAAGCGCAAGTTCGGGGACAACCTTCGGCGTTATAACCTCGACGCGGACCCCGGTCGCTGGTACGACTTTCCCGACCCCACACTCGCGCTGGTCCCAACCCGCCCTAACACTCCTGAATCGCCCGGGATTGCGTGGATCAAGGTTGACGCTTGTGCGCTAAACGTTGGGATAAACTTTGGGCGAGCCGACACCCGACGAGGGGGAAAAGGAAATCAAGGTTGACGAGGTCGAAGAACGGGAGCTCCCGGCCGAGGAATAGTGGTCCTTTCTTGGGGAGACCTTGCTGCCGAGATTTGCGATATCGAGTAACTGATCCTGTATTCGATTTTCGCCCCGCCCAGGAGGCGATATCTCTTATCCCCATTCGTTGCTGTCCTGGGTACATAAGTCGAATCCTATGCCCGTCGTGGTGTATGAACATCTTGTGCCCCCACATCCCGGTTCCGCGTATATTTTCCTATGCGCCAGTTCTTCGTCGCCTTTCCCCTTCCTGTGTCCGCACCTGGACCAGGAAATGTGGAGCCCTTTGGAGAGTTTTTGCCGACTTCTTCGAGTACAGGCTTCGACCCCTGGTGTTTTTCCTTCACGCCGCTATAACGAGGGATTTTACGATGGACGTTCCTCCTGGCGCGTATACTGTCACGGAATTGTCGGAGATCAAATATTGGCTCGCGCGGATTGTGTTGCATTTCGTGAGCCCTATCCTTTCTCCTTTCTCCTGGTCCGGGAGACACCTGATGGGTTGCCAGCGTCTAATCCGGGTGTCGCAATCCGACAAGCTGGTGAAATATCTTGATGACTGGGGGGTTCCCGTTCCTTCTACGTGGGACGTCCCAGGGGAATGCACCGCAATGCTCGAGTTCCTGTATAGAATGTGCTTGTGCGTCGGATTCCCGATCTCGGAGCACGAGGTGCATCCTCTGGACCAGCACACGCTCCTCCCCCTAATCCAATCCGCTCGAATCTCCCGTGTCCATGGGGAACACCAACCGGGATTTCTACCCATTCGACGGTGATGGCTGCCTCACCGATCCTCGTTATTACGATGACCAGCTAGGCGTCCCGATCCCGGCTATTATTCATGGAGGCGGATTTTCGGTTGTAGGAAGCGTGCACCTCGACAATATCACTTGGGAACGTGACTGTGTTTTCGAGGAGGGAGGGTTCTTTTCTGGTTGCAAGAGCGTCGTGGTGCGGGAGAAGATAGACTGCCCGACGTTCTGAACCATGTCGTAGTTACTTCCTCATTGTTTCTCGTTTTATATTTTCTTGTTTCGTGTTTCTGGATAGACTTCCCCCCCGAGCGGGAGAAAGCTTTCGAACGCGTTTCTTCGGCCTTCGAGTCCTATTGGGCGCATGATTGCATAATTGTTTCCATAATTTTGCCTCCGGAATGATCAGTTCCTTCGGCCTGTATCCCTATAAAGGGGTTCCTCTTGAGCGCTTTCCGATTCATCCTATGTTTGTCCGGCGAATATTCGTATAGGTCTTCCTGATTTAATCTGTGTCGAGTGCGATTTGACTAGTGCTCTTGTAACGATGTTTCCGAATATTTGCTGACTCGTGTCTTGTCCTAACGGCTTATCCTGTGGTTCGCCTCTTTGTCGCCTAATCCGTGCTCTCCCTGGTGGGGACATCAAATCGCGATTCGTGGGTCTTCTATCCCCATTGCCGTGGTTTCAAATCACTTCCTCTGCTCCCGACGGCGATCTTGATGAATTTGCTACACGTTCCCAAGCGGGGAGCTGCGATCGGTGTCGCGTGCTGATCACGTGATTTCCCATCAATCTTGGAGTTAGGAGACTCCTTAATTGGATTGGCCCAAACGACGCGCCCCGTCCCGCGTTTCTCTCCCTTCTTCGCTGTTCAACGCGTCGAAATCCCTCCTCTTCCTTCCCGTGCCTCGTGGCAAGGGTGACGTCGTACCCATCGCTGCGCATCGCCCCTGGATCAAAACATACTAATTTTAGGTTCGTCCGTTGAATTGATCCCTGGCTTCCATTGCTGAGCTTAATTTCGATTTTCTGTGACTTTCCACCACGTTCGTCGTTGCCCTCTTGCTGTGGCATCTCCTTCTTTCTTCATCCTCTGGTTTTGCATGCTCCAGGCCGGAACCGCTGCTCCTACGCGACGGAGTACTCGTGTGTCGAAACCTGCTGTCTTTTTCAATCCCTCTTCTGTGTCCGTTCCGTCCACTCCAGCGCAGCGTGGGGGAAAATCGCGCGCTACTCCCTCTCTGTGGGTCGGATTGAACGATCCTTTTCTTTTTCTGATTCCTCCGGTTTTATTCTCCAGGAAACAAATTGCATCGGGGAAATCGTCCGAGGAATCTGCTGAGTCGTCCGCCTCGAGCGATTCCGAGTCTCTTGTCGGCAACTGCGATTCGTACTCGACCGACGACTCTCCTCTTTCCTCTCTCAGTCCTTCCATGGCCAAGAAAACCCCCAAGCGTGGCGCCGCCGAGGTGCTGGTTGTTGACGATGACGACGACGCGGGCGAGGAGGAGCACCCCCGTAAGAAGACTAGAAAGGCGGCGCCTCCCTCCTCGCAAGCTCAGGCGGGTTCCTCGAAGTCAGCCGTCTCCAAGGCTGCTGTGGCTCCAGCTAAGAAGAAACAAGGCGCTGCCGCCGATTCTAGTACCAAGAAGGCTCCGAGCGGTCCTCGTGGCCCTCCCGGTCATCCTCCCGGGCTGCGCGATCCTCCCGATGATGTCCGCTCGATTGTTCAGCCTTCTCCCCCTCCGGGAAAGGTGACAGTCGTGGTCGATTTGAAGGAGTACAAGTGCTCGATTGACCTCAAGTGGATGGAGAAAGTTGACTTCCCGGTTCGCATGAAGAAGGCGCCCGAGCGGGAGACAATGTTCTCGTACAAGTCGGCGAGGGAAGTCGTGGAGATGTATGCGCATCTCGCCGGGAGCCAGACCCCTGTCCTGCACGGTTTTACTCCCGAACTCGTTCGCCATCCCGCCTTCTTTTCCACCTTTCCCGGGAAATGGTTGATTGATCTAGGCCAGACCGTCGAGGACCTGGTTCAAAAATGGCACGAGTGCCATATCGACCGTCGCGCGTTTCGTCATCAGTGCCCACAGCTCATTCCTCTCGACCCTCTTCCTGCCGACCCCTTGGATCCCGCTTATTTTAACAAGGACGATCCTCGCCCACTTCCCCCTACGAAAACCGCCGATCCTTATCCTCCGTTCGACCCGTCGAAATCTCTGTCGATGGAACAGTACGATGCCGATTATCAGGCGCACCTCCAGCTCGAGCAGGCTCACGACGAGGCCCAGCGAAAGTTGGTGGAAGAAGCGAGGGCGAAATACAGGGCGGATAATCTTGCATGGATGGCACGAAACAAATCGCGCAAGGAGGAGTTCATCGCCGACCACAAGCGCAAGTCTGCCCTCATCGAGGAGTATAACGAATTTCGCCAGCACGCCCTTTCGCATTTGGACATGGCTTTGAACACTGTCGGCATTTTTATTTCCATCGTCGCCCAGGCCGAGTTCGAACGTCTCTCTGGGGGTCCTTCTCCCTTTGGCTCCCCCGCCATTTCTGTCGCGCTACCCGAGAATCCACAGCCACCGAAGATCTCGAAGCTCAAAGCGCTCGCCTCCCCGGCTGGGAGTGACAGCGCAGATCTCCGCTGGATGGAATTAATTTCTCCTAGCCCCAGTGTCAACGCGGTCGCGCGCCTGAGCGAGGAGTTCCCGGAGTGCACTCTCGTGCCCTTGATTGCTGAAATGTACAGTGTCCGCGCCGCCGGTCGCTGCATCGGCCAGAAGCATGTCGAACAATTTGAAGCCTTTTGGAAAGAAATCGGCGGGGCGGTGTCGCAGTATGACGGCGCGAAGTGGCACGCAGAGAACCCTCTGTTTAATCGTTGGGCTCCTCCACCTATTCCCGACGTGCCCGTAACCCGGGGCTACGAATACGACCGTAAGGCCACGCGATTCCTGCAGGGATTCAGTTCGGACTTCGTTCTCGCGAAATCCCTCGAAAATCGCGTCGGTTTTGACCGCGGCACGGTAAGTATTTCTTCGTCTTGTTTTTCTGGAAGGGGACTGATTCGTTCGCAGCTCTGTTTTGAATGCTTCTTCGGCGAAATCCCCTGCCTTCGCGTCGCTCACGGGAACACCCAGCTCCCGACCAAGTGCAACTTTTGCCGCGCCAACACAGCGTCTTGTGTCCCCGTGCCATTTCCTGCTTCATTCGTGGTGACTGGTAAGTCCCGATTTGTGGACTTTTTCGTTTTCCGGGCACTGATATTTTTCTTTCTCCCAGACCGGGGGAAGGCCCAATTGAACGAGAAATGGCAGGCTTTCCAATTGAACGAGTGGATCGAAGACTCGGCTTGCACATCAAGCGGCGGATTGCCCGAGACACTTCTTTCTGTTATCATCGGCTGGATCCAGCGCAACTCTGGGGACGCCGCCGCTCAGGCCGCCCGCGCCAGGGTTTATTCCGCCAATGCCGTGTCTCCCGTTCCGCAGGGCAACAGCAACGCCGTCGCGTCGTCTTCTTCGACTGGTGACCTTCCTCCCTTTCCAGAAGCCGCTCTTTTGCGGTTTGCGCCCGATACTCACGATGGGAACCCGACGGTCGACGGCGATGGCGATGTTAATATGTACGGCGGCGAGGAGCAGACGGGGAATGGGGGCGGGCGGAAGATTTCGGTGGATTATGGGAAGGGAAAAGGAAGTGCCGTGGACGAAGAGGACTTTTTCGAGGAGGACCACGCTGGTGCGTCCTCCATAGTTTTGATAATTCCCTTCACAGCTGCTGACCCCGTTTGCTAGGCCATGGCGATGAGTATTCGTTCGACCCTGCCAGTCCCATTCGCGTGGCCAATCCTATCCCTCGACCTTCACCTCCTCCCCGTACGGGATCCTCTTCGTCGTTGGCTGATGCGTTGGGGAGACCTCGTCCCCGCCCTCTCGTGAACGCGCCTCATTCCGCACCCAATCCTGCGCCAGCCCCGGGGCCCAGTGGAACGCCGGCCCCCCCTTCCGTGTACCTGGCCGCTCCCCGTCCGCAGTCTTTTGGCGAGCGCGCTCGTTCTTTCGCAACCGGGTCCATCAGTGTTGGCCCTTCCGTCCCCAATTCGATCTACGGGCCCAATTTTTCCGGTCCTCCCCGCTCGGGGGGTGGGGAAGGTAGTAGCGGCGGCGCCGCCCTTCCTCCTTGGAGACGAATTGGCGGGGGCGAGGAGACAGACGTTTTCGGTGGCGCGAGTTCGCGGACGGCTTCCTCGTCGGGGAACTTCGGTAACGGCGACCAACGTGTGGAGCATGGAACCACCGGCGATCTTCCCTCTAGCGCCGATGGACCGTACGGCCATCCCCCGACTGCTCATATGCCCAACGACAACCCGGGGACTTCGAATTCCTAACGCGCGATATTGTGTTCGTCTCGAGTTTTTTTTCTTGGTTGGTGTATTGCTGCGTCCTCGAACTCCCCAGTGGCGGCTGGGTTGAGTAGAGTCCTGATAAATCCGCCCTTTCTTGTCTTTTTTTCATTACCGACTTTCCGGACTTCGCGCATCGCGGCGCCTCGTATGCCTTCCTCCATAGTTTTGATTTCGACTCGTAGTATTGCGATTTTGTATAGCGTTTTTGTCTGCCCGATTTGAATACACGCATTTTCAATATTTTTGACCGAGTGAGCCGCCCGACCCGTGGGAAATTGGACTTGGGGAATCCGAAGACGTGATTGTGGCGGCGCGTCTTCGCGCCGCGGTCACGTGCGCCGGTCCGCGATTTCCGCCATCGATATTTGATGGACTTCCTATTTGGGTTTCGTAGTTGTAGGGTAACAAGTACGATCTGGAGTTTCGTCCGCCTGGTTGCGCGAGAGTCCTCCATAGCATAGGAGAGGGTCTCCGCGCGGATTTCAATCGTGTCAGCTCCCTCGTCCTCCCAACCAACGTTATAGATTGGAGTCCCAGGCCGGGAGAACTTCCGGGAGGCGATTTAAAAAGGGTTGGGTCCAGGCGGAATCGAGCCCGATATCGATTGTAATGCGCGAGGTGGTATCGAGGAAAGCCTCCTTCCTTGTTCCGGATCGTTCGAAGCCGGCTCGGCGGCGGGGCGACGGGTTTCCGGTCTATCGGAGAATTCTCCCCGCCCGGAAAAGGCTAATATCGGCCCGTTTTCTTCGTTTTTCTCGATTCAGGAGAGCTTTGGGGGTCCATACGATTCGTTTGGTTGCTCCCCCGCGCGGGGAGCCTTAATCTTTCGCACCGGGAGTGCTATTTTTTACGTTCTGGGGCCAAAACCAAATTTTTATTATGTCCGCACACACGCGACCGAGCACGCGCGGAGCGCGTCGCGCGAAGCGCGTGCGCAAGAAGCGCGGGCGCAAGATGCGCGCCACCGTAAATTTTTCTTCTCCGTTTTTCCCCGTTTTTCTTCCTATTTGATTCCTGGTCTTCGTATCTGTCGTTCCTCTTCCGGGTGCAGCGTTATTTCGCGGAAAATAAGGCCGTTCATATTCATTTTTCGCGGGGCTTTCGTGGTTTGAGAAGTACATGTTGTAAAATGAGAGTTGGAGTCCGATTCTTCTTTCTTCAGCGTCTTTCCCGCTTCTCCTTTCGTGGGTATCTTTTCATGGCGGCGCCGACTGGCCCTCATATTGTCTCCGCCCTGTGTCTCCCCATCTGGGTTCCTTTCCTTTGGCTTTCTTTGCCGGGGGTTCGATGAAGCGGGTGACTGGGACTTTTATCCTTGACCGGGGGAAATACGGGATGAGCCTCCAAGCGGCCACGGGCAACTTTGAAACCGCGCCATTTAACTCTGCAATGATGTAGGAGTTGTCGGATTTTCTTTTGATCACGACCATGGGTCCCGCGTATCGGGGTTTCGCTTTTCTTGAGAGTTCATTTTCGATGGCCGAATTTCGCAGGAGTACCAGTGCCCCTCCCGGGAAATTGTAATCCTTGATCTTCCTTAGGTTGTCCTTTTCCCACTGTCGGGCACTTTTCACCCTCGACGCGTATAGTTTGTCGCGTAGTTTGGCCAATTCCTCGGGGCGTTTCATGAGCTGTAGTGCCCGCATGGCGATTAAATCCGGAGTGGACAGGAGTTCTCCCGTGATATTTATCATGTAGGTCGCTTCCACGATGTCGAATGGAAAGAGTGGTTCCACCCCATGTGCAAGATAGTAGGGGGAATATCCTGTTGATTTCTGGATCGAGACCCTCTCCGCCCAGAAGACGAAAAAGATCCGTTCGGTCCATAATTCCAACATCCCCTCGCAGGCTTTGGAGATTGCTTCCCTGACATCGTAATGACGCCTTTCGACTATTCCGTTGGCGCGGGAGTTGTATCCAGAAATTCGTATGTGATGTATTCCGTATTTCTTGGCGAGCCAATCGACCGCTTTCACCCAGGCAGCTCCGTTGTCGGTGACTATTTCTGCGACTGCTCCCCACCTGCAGAGGACTTCTTCGAATATGAAATGTCCCAGCGAGTAAGCATCCTCATTTTCCAACATTCTCCATTCGGGCCAACTGCTGAGAGAACAGCGCCCCTGAACCAGATATCGGTACCCGTTGGATTTTGGGAGGAGCATCGTGTCGCCATGGAATTTGTGGAATAAAGGGAGGGGCATCGAAACCGTTGGAGGCATGTTTATCTTCTCGGTGGAGCGAATTTGGCATTCGTGACAAGTCTTCAAGAACCATTTAAGGTCTTTATCCATGTGAGGCCACCAGAACCGATCCATCAAGCGCTTCCTGGTAATGAAGAAGGACTTGTGTCCTAATTCGTCGTGGGTTTGGCGTAATATCGACGCTCGTTTTTCTGGTTTCAGTACGAGTTTGTGCTCCAAGTGAGCGTCGCGCCTCCACAAATTCCCGTCCAGGACGAAATATTTGCTGGCTCGCCGGACAAATCGTTCGAAGTTTTCTTCCTTTTCCATGCCTTCGGGGTGTTCCCTCTTCTGTAGGAACGCGTCTATTTTCTCCATATCTGCGTCCGCGGCGATGGATTTCTCGTCCCGCGGGATTTCGAACTCGAGGTTGTCAATGAGGTTAACGTAAACCCGGACCGATGGTTGAGTTTTCGGTATTGTGGCTTTTCTCCCCGGCGGGGCGAACACTCCTTGTGAGACCGGTTTACCTCCCACTAGGAGTCTATTCGCCGGAATGACTTCCGTGATGGAGGATTTCCTGATTCTTTGCCAGTTCATAACCTGGACGGCGAAACCGCAAGCCCTATCGATCCATTCGTCAACGTCGTCTTCCTCTTCCGGGTCTTCGGGAGCTGGCTTCCTTCTTGAAAGCCCATCCGGGGTGTGCCTTACTCCAGGCGTGTGTTCCAGTTCGAAATCGAATAGGAGGATGCCGGCTATCCATCGGTTTACGGCCGCGTTGGGTTGAATATCGGGGTTATTCAACATTCCCTTGATATATTTCGCGTCCACCCGAACGAGGAGATCCGTGATGCCGACGATGTAAAGTCGATAGGCCTTTAGAGCACGGAACAGGCCATACAGTTCTAGCTTGGCCTGAGAATATCGCTGCTCCCTTTCGTTCCAGGTGGTGGACCCGAATCGGGAGGGGTATTCGAGGCCGTCTTCCCCGAGCTGGGCGAGAATATATCCGGCCCCCCTCCACGAGGAGTCGACCGCCATGATGACCCTTCGCCCGCATTTGTAGTCGATTTGCCGCAGCGCCGGCGAGTTTATAAGGAGCTGCTTTAATTCTTCCATGGATTTCCATTCGTCGTCGGAAAAGATAAATGGCGCGTCCTTTCGGAGGAGGCGAGTAAGTGGGATTGCGACATCCGCGAAATTCTTTATGAAGATCCTCATGAGACCCAAGGTGCCCAAGAAAGCCCTGACATCGGTCAAGTCTTCACATGGCGGCCAGTCCCGGATTTTCTGGACCTTGGAGTCGTCTGGCGTCCGTCCCACAACACTGCAAACGTGTCCAACAACTTTTATTTTCGGTACTGCGAAGAAAGACTTTTTTGCGTTAAAAGTTCCTCCTGCATGCCTAATCCTTTGCAGAATGCGGTTGATGTTTAGCATGTGTTCCCAGACGAATCTGCGAATCCCTTTGTTCTCGGGTATTGTTTCGTAGTCTCCGTTCTCGAGAAGGTAATAGGAGGTGGGTCCTCTTACGGGAGTATCGTCGACGAATGGCTGTGTGATATGGGGGATCTCGTCTTGGAGGATGAAGTTAATATCCCCTTGCTGGATCTGGACGGAATTCGTATATCCTTGCGGGAGACGTGTGAGGCGGAGGGTGCCGAAGGGTCCTTGGAAAGTGGTGAAGTCGCGGGATTCGATATCAAGAAGCCTGTGGTCGAAGCCAACGAACAAGTCGAACATCCCGTATATGACGCATCCACCAAAGGATTCGGCGTATATTTCCACAATGGGAGGACAGCCGGCGTCTTTCACGACAACTCCATTTAAGGGTTGCAGGTTATGCACCAGCCTGAGCGAGCCGTTGGATTTTGGCACCACGAACCAGTTCGTCCTATAGGAGGAGCTGGAGGGTTCGTAGACGCCCGTCCTGACTTTTCCCCGGATTATTTCAACTACTTCGTCCCTGATGCCCGGCGGGATCGGTATATTCCTTTCTTGCCAAGGAGTGTGCGCGAGGACTGGGATTTTTACGGGTTCGAAGTAGTCCTCCCGGAAATGCCCTCGCTCGTTCTCGTCCCAGGCGAACGCCATTTCGTGGTTGCGAATTACTTCGTGGACCATTTTCTCTTCTTCTGGCCAGAGAAACCCGTCTGGGTTGACCATCATTTCGTCGGCTCGTTGTTTGGTATATCTCTCTCCCTCCCGGAAAGGTCCAGGTCGGGGGTTCAAAGGGGGCATATTTTCTAAGGGATCGGAAGGAAAATGGCGAACGATTCTGAATTCTTCCGGGAGAGTTGCTGATACCGAATGGACTCGGTCGGCCATTGGTTTGTATTTCTTTTTCTTGGGCTTCTTAGCTTTCTTCTTCACTTCTTCTCCTTCATTTTCGATGGTCCCAGTGATGAAGACGTGGGCTTTTTCGTCATAGTCGTACATGTTCGATAAGCAGTACGCCAGGTACTGGGGTGAGACTTCCCACTGAATGGTGTCGTCGTGAATGAAGATTTTTCGGCAGTCGATGATATTAGTGCCTTCCGGCGAGTAGAGGAGGAGTGGGGCCATTAATCGGTGTAGAGAGAATCCGGGTATTTTGTTGCGTATAGTTTTCTCCTCGTCCGGGAAGAGGCTTTCTTTTTCTTTAATCCGCCAGAAATTTGTCGATACCATTGTCGTCGGCGGAGGGTAAGGCATCGTTTCGCCCTCCCTCATTGAAAACCCACTTCCTCTTCTTCGTCTTCCACATCTATGGTGGCGAATGGGAGCGTCTCCACGAGGGGATCGAAGCTGACGGTTTTAGGTGCCTTCATGCGTGTGGCGACCGTTTGGACGCTTCCCGTATTTGGGCACGTAAGAGTGAGCTCCTGAGATCCATCGGTGTAATCCTTCGTGTGGCACTCCGTGAATCGGAAGAAAGGTCTCCCCATCAAGATGTCGAAGGGTGCACCGTCCACGACATGAACTTGCATAAGCAGTTCAATTCCCCCGACGGAGAACTTTAGATTTTCGACCACTCCCGCCGTCACCGACTGGTTGGAGTCGGCAGATTCCATAGTCAACGTTTTTTCCGGGGAGAGGGTGACTCCTAGGTTCTGCCAAACGTTTCTGTTCATCGCCACAATTTCGGACCCTTGGTCGAGCGTGCACGTAATTTTGTGCGTATCGTTCACGAGCATGTCGAGGACACGCAAGGAGTCGATTGGCGAGGCGGTGAGGAGAAACGTGTTAACAGATGGCAATCCCCCGTAGGAGAGAGTGAGAGCCTCTTTTTCTTCGAACAACCCAGTTTCAACCGTGGGAAGACGTTTCGTGATCGTGTTCTCTTTATAGAATTTCCGCACGTCTGGGCAGATTGCACAGAGTTCCTCGTTGGTGATCAGGATTTCCGATTTGAGGGTCCGTTGCATGACTGCTTCGAATAGCTTTGGGTTCTCGATCGGAGATTGGTATTTAAACGCGGGTTGTGGCGGTGCCACGCGTTCTCCCGACCTGGGAGGAGGTGGTTTCGGTGCCTGTACTGCTGGAGGCGCCATCTCCGTGGTCTTCATTGCTCCTCTGGGAGGTCCCTTCTTGACTACCTCGGGCTGTGCCTTTGGTTTCGACCTCGTAGCCTGCTGAACTTGTCCCTGTGCCCAAACTCGGGTTTCTCCTTCCTCCATCTCGTCCACGATGCGAGGGACTTTTCCGAAGGCCAAGGTGCCTACAGGTTCACAGTTGGTGAAGGAGAGTGCGTTTACTGAGTGCGGCGGCTGATCCCTTTCGAATCGCTGCTGCTGGGGCAAGGGAGCGCGGGGCGGAGACGGATTATGATTGTTCCAGTTCTCGACTTTCTCCATGAAGTTTCGCCCTGCTAATGCTCGCGGGATGAACCTCCCGTTGGGGAGAACGAGTTTGTTATCCGCGTTTCGGAAGCATTTCCCCTGGCGGATGAATTCCGTCGCTACCGGGCATTCACGAATGAAGTGCCCTTGCGAAGAACAGAAGCCGCATTCCCCAGGGCGGAACATGCTTTCGCTGCCCCTGTTATTGTCCCACTGTTCCCGAGGAGGATATCCGGAGTTCGGCGGACGATAATTGTTCTCCCGGGGCGGGTTTCCTCGGGAATTATAGCCGTTGTCCCTTCCACCGTACGGACCATCATAATGCCGTTCCTGACGTTCGGCTGGTGGATACGGTAGCTGGGCTGGCGCAGTTTCCAGAGCGGTAGCCTGGTACACTCCGTAAGCTGGTCGGATCGGCTGTTGATTCCTGTTCATGGCTTGAGTGAGCGACTGCATATCCACATGGATCTTCTGGTGCATCTTCTGGAACGCTTCTCCCAGGTCGACGATTTCCTTTTTTATCGCTCCTGTCTCGACACTGTCTTCCGACGTGATTCTTGGACCATCAAGAATGTATTGTCCGGCCTTCACCACGTCTTCCACATCAAACGGAGTGTCGCTCGGGTGATCGGGCTTCGTGATCTGCAACCTTCGATATATGCGGCCGCGGATGTCTTCGTCCATCCCCTTCGGGAATTCTCGCTTCGTCTCGAGTTCCGTAAGTTTCCCTTCTGAGATGAGGTGGCTGGCGATCGTTCTGAACCTTCGGTGGTATTCCGAGAGGTCGTCCTTTGTTTTTATCTTCCTCCCCGCCCGGGTGGAGACATACGAGTCTAAATCGTTCGTGGTGAAGATTTTGTGCCCGTCCGCTCCGGGGTATAACTTCTCGACCTCTTTCTTGAACTCCGGCCAAGTGGCCCCGTCCTTCATGCATCCCTTCCAAAGGAGCTCGTCCTCCATGTCGATATATCGGCAAGCAGCAGCTATTTTCTCCGCGTCGGTGTTTCGATCGCAGGCGTCGGTTACTTCCTCGATATCCTCCCAATAACGCTTCAGGCCGTTGGCCTTTCCGTCGAAGGATGGGGCTCCTCTGGCCGTGCGGCCTGGCATCATTCTAGACATTTTCTTCCGGACGGGGAGAACTTCTGGGATAGAAGTAGGCGAGTCGGTGGATAAGGTGATAGACGACTCGGTGGTCAAGGGAATAGTTTCGAGTGATGATTCTGATAGGAGAGAGGTCGGAGGAACTTCTGGCGAGGAAGAAGTGGAGGTAAGAGGGGATTCTGGAGTTTCTGGGGATTCGACGATAGGTGTAACCGCGCTGTTTAAGTTAGCAATGGGGTCGTTTTCGGCAAGGGTGATTTCCTGGAGTACTGTTCGTCCCGAATTCCTCGTGGTTCGGGGGCGGGGAGGCGTCTTGACAAGAGCGCTTTGCCTGGCGGCGTCGAGTGACCGTTTCCTTCGGAAATCCACACTAAAAACCCCCTGCGGTGGTCACCAGTTGTGATTCGGACCGCAGTGTAGCTATTGGAAGGATGTTCTCCTTGCGCGATATAGCAACTCGTTCGGCCCTTAGGGGTTAATGGTGTTGGAAAGCAGTGGGGATTTAGGTCTGACTATGCCTCTATGTGTTATATAAATGGGCGTGTGGGGCGTAGGATGTGTGTGTGTGCGTTGATTCGACTTCTCCTGGGTGGGGAGAGGGACGATATTCGTGAGTCTATTCTCTTGAGGGTTTGTTAAGCCTGTTTGTTAGCAACAAATGGATGAAGCCAAAAATATATACTATGTGCTCTTTATGCTGCGTTGAATCCCGTTCTGTGGCGATTCCAAAGCTTCCTAGACGGCGTTATAGCTCGCTATCCTTTCTGCACTCCTCCCCGATGAACAGGTGCTGCTGGACGGCTGGATATCCCTTGGGATTCCACAAATAACGGCGACGACGCTGTGTATGTCGTTGGACAGGATCACAGACGGCGGTTTATCCAATATGGCTCTGCTCCTAAGCTGGACTCGGTGCGAGTACGGCTAGCGGTCGTGGTCCGTGGTTGAAACGACTGCGGTCTAAGCAGAACCGGGTGTTCCTGTCTTCTACACGGCAATATGCCTGCAAATCTGGTGCTCTGTTACGGCGACCTGCTGGGTGATAGACTCGGGGACGTCTGTGGTGGGGACGTCCTTGCAGAAGGGGAGGATGGTAAAGTGCCTGGACCAGGGACAAGTGAGGGGTGGGCGGTCAAATGCGTGAACGAGGGCTCTTTAGATGTAATTCAGAGGATGAGATACAGGGGAGGGATGAGAGCCCAGTAATTGACTGACTACTTCCGCTTCTCGCGTCTCCCTTTTATACCTTTCTCTCTATGCCGTACTGGACCGACGCACGTCCCTCCAACCGTTGGTAGCACATGGTGCACTGCGGTCTGGAACGTCATGGTCGTCCTCCCAGCCCAGGAGATGGCTATTTGGGGATGCGCGCCGGCCTGGTCGGGCTAGGCGAAGGGAACACGTGTATTCCCGCCCGGGGAGGCGGGTGAATTACGTGATTTCAGCAATTCTCCTAGCCAAGGAAGTGGAAAGCCAGCAAATCTGCGGTTTGTACCGCATGGACAGGCTCGACACGAGGCTAGAGTATATCCGATTGGTTGTTCGTTGGCGGGGTACGCGCGTCCCCTAGCGACCTTGGGCAGGGAGAACTCGGGGCGGTGCTGAGGCCGCGCGGCCTTTGACCAGTCCAAGAGGGCTCGAGTGCCGTTTGGTGCTTCGTGGAGTTCTTGAGTGTTCAAGGGTTTGTGGTAGGTTCATGGGTCAGAACGGTGTCTGAGAGTGCTTTGGAAGCCTTTTGGATGGTGTTGAGTCGCGAAAGTGAGGTGTTTTGAGCGATCTCCCCAGCTGGGAGGTTGGGCCAAATCGGGAAATCTGGTTTCCTCTTCGGGAAGCGGATTGTCGGGTGCGGTTATATGGTTTCGCAGGATCGGGTAGGAGGGGCCATGAGGCGGTGTGCAGTGCGTAGCACAAACACCAGCCTCACAGCGGTTCTTGACGGTACGGGGTGCGCTCTCCGCGGTATGGCGACGGCGATCGATCTCGCGCGTGGTAGTCGTACGATCGAGACGGTCCGTACGCTCGACTACTTCCACTCGAGCTCTCGTGCTCGTCGTAGTAGCGGTGGCTGCCGCTGCTTGAGCTGCCAGTGTCGTACTGCCGGTGAGGGGCTGAGTCGCGGCGAGCTGAGTCCGATGTCGCCCAGGTGAGAATCTGCTCGAGTACCGTAGGGTCAGGTCGTCCGTGCAGTGGCAGCATCCGGGATTGGGCGGGGGCCATTTTTGAAAAGAGGGGAGGGGTGGTGGGGGAAGAAAAGGAAGAAGGGGACTCTCTCAAAGAGTCCAAGTAAAACGCCAGCATGGAGCGCTGGGAGCAATGTACACAGAAGATTTAGAGAAGGCGCGGGTATAATTGTTAAGAAGAAGCATCTGATGCGATCACGGGCCGGTCTTTCGTGCCAAATCTTGCCATCTTGACACGCCCATTGCTTCAAGGTAGTCGTCGAGCGCGAAGCACTCCTCAAGATGCTTCGGTGGCTCCCAAGTCGAGTCTCCGGCGGTCCATTTGACGCGAAATTGCAGCGTCCTCGCGTTTACCCAACGGTGGGACGTTATCTCCTCAACTACCCACTCTTGATCATCCGGGGCCCCGAAATCGTAAAATCGGTGCGCTTCCCGCCCGGGAAATATGGATTCGTCGTTGGGTTCGTACGGGCGCAGCAGTGAACTGTGGAACGTCGCGTGGATTCGGCGGCGCCGCATCTCCTCGGGCAGCTCCAGGGTGTATACCGACTTGGGATTGTTCGCGGCGGTGATCAGGTACGGTCCTATGTACTTAGGTGAGAGCTTCCGCGCGCGGCCTTTCGGGAGATTAAGATTCTTCGTAGAGAGGTACACCTTGTCGCCGACTTCGTAGAGGATCTCCTCTCCCCGGTGCTTGTTGCTCTGGTAAGCCGACCGCACCCTGGCTTCGATTATCGAGTCGTGGGCTAAGGTGATGTTGCCCAGGGCCCTATCCACGAATTCCTTGACGCCAGGGAGGGCGGTGGCCGTCTCGGGGACGTTGGTCAGTCTCGGTACGTATCCATAGTTGAGTTCAAACGGCGCGAAGCCAGTTGAGGCACTGATGCTCGAGTTGATAGCAAACTCCGTCATTGGGACGTGATATACCCAATCTCTTTGGGAGGAGTCCACCGCCCCCCTCAATATCTGGGTTACGTTGCGGATAGCTCGTTCCGAGGCGCCGTCCGTCTGCGGGTGGAACGACGTCGACATGAGTAGCTTCGTCCCGGTGAGTCGGTGCAGTTCTCGCCAGAATCTGGACGTGAACTTGACGTCGCGGTCAGATACAATAGACGTGGGCATCCCGTGCAGGCGGACAATGTCCCTGAGCCATATCCAGGCTACGTCCGACGACGTATCAGTCACTTTCATCGGGGACAGCGACACCATGCTGGTGAGCCTGCATATCACAACCAGCATATAATCGTATCCGAGGCTGGGGGGAAAGGGACCAACAAAGTCCATCCCCACAGATTCCCATGGTCGATGCGGTACAGGCATGGAGTGAAGGCGTCCGACAGGGTTTTGTGTCGACAGCTTGGAGGTAGTGCAGGTGCCGCAGGCCTTGCAGAAGAGCGCGATGTCTTTGCCCATTTGGGGCCACCAGAACCAACGCCGGATGTACTCCGAGGTCCGCGTCTCGCCGTAATGCCCAACGGTGCTGTGGGACTGAGTCATGATCACCTCCGTTATCATGCGGCCGCCCTTGCGACGGGTAGCTCGTGGGACGCAAAGTACGTGCGATCCCTCGACCGTATTGCAATAGATTAACCCGTCGTCCAGCTCGAACTGGGGGTAGTCACTGGGGTGTGAAAGCACTTTGGCGAGCACGGAGTCCCTCTCATAGCCTGCTCGGATGTCGGACAGCAATTCCTGGTCGCCCTCTGTCGTTACTGAAATGGGCGCAGGGGAGGCGAGGGCCTCAGCCAAGGATATGGCCGACGTATCGACGCCCTCTTCGTGTAGGACTTCGGCATGAGCTGCCAGCTCCTTGGCCTCGGCGAGTCTGTCCTCCATGGGGTCTTTAGCGCGGCGAGCGTGGAGCGCGAGCCTGGTCACTCGTAATTCCTCTACTCTTAACCTGGACAGGTCCTCCATTTCGGGGTCGAGACGCTCGTCCGCGGTCACGAAGTCTTCAGCGTCGTATACGTCGGTCGCGGTGTCGTTCTCATACAGGCGCGACAGACAGTCGGCGACCTTGTTTTGCTTTCCCTCAACATGGGTTATTTCGAAGTCAAATCGAGACAAGTACTCGTCCCATCTGATGAGTCTCCCGTTCCCTGTGCCCCGGGCGGCGGTTTTCACGCTGGTAAGTGCCTTATGATCCGACGCGATTCGGAAGCGACGCCCTATTAATTTGTCTTCCCATTTGATCAGGGATTCAATAATGGCTAGCGCTTCTTGCTCATAGGTCTTATATGACCTTTGGGCGGAGGTGAATTTCTTGGAGAGAAACCCGGCAGGTCGGCAGGTACGCCAGTCTGGTCCCTGCCCGTACACTGCGCCCACACCGACCACAGACGCGTCACAGATGACCCAGATTGGGTCTGGGTTAAGGGGATCGATCGGCCGCAAGATGGGCGTGATACGTACTATGGCTTTAATGCCTTCCAGGCAGTGTTGATGGAAGGCGCGCCACACGAAGGGTTGGCCGCCGCGGCAAATCGACTCGAGCGGGGAGGTGAAATGGGAGATGTCAGGCATAAAGTGGGCGAGGTACTGCACGAGTCCGAGTAGGCGCAGTACTTCGGTGTGGGAGCGGGGTGAACGCCAGTCGAGCACCTTATTTATCTTATCCTTGTCAGCATGCAATCCACGATCGTCGATACGATGTCCCAGACAGTCCATATCGGTGGAATAAAGATCACATTTCTTTCTGCTGAGATACAGGCGCTGCTCGCGCAATCGGTCCATTACGAGCTTGAGGTGTTCCTCATGCTCCTCGACGGTATTGGAGAAGATGAAAATATCGTCTAGATAGACATGTACAAAACTGCCTAGGACGTCCCGGAAAGTCCACGTCATGAGCCGCTGAAAAGTAGCCGGGGCGTTGCAATCCCCCTGTTGCATGACGTGCGAGTAAGCAGTCCCGAATGGTGTAGCAAACGCGGTCTTGCCCACGTCCTCGGGGACGATACGGATCTGTTCGTATGCGTCCGACATGTCAATCTTGGACCGGTATCGGGCGCGCGCGACATCCATCCGAATCGCGTCTTGGTCTGGGAACGGAGTCACGTCCTTGACAGTGTTCTCATTCCGCTGTCGGGCGTCTACCACAGTCCGTAATCCCGCGTCCTTCTTGGGTAGGCACAGAAGTGGGGCGGCCTGAGGAGCTGGGCGCATCTCCCACCAACCCGCTCTCACGTAGCGGTCGATCTTCTCGCGCAGCAGGGGCCGTAGTGCCTCGGGGCACCGGGGCATGTGGTACGTGTACTGCTTCTCCTCGTCGAGGAGTTTGATTTCATGATTAATTTCCCGGAAAGGTGGTAGCTCCAGGGGAATTGGGCCCATGAGATCGGAGCAGACGTCGTACCAACGGGCACGGAGTTCGTGCACGCGCCCGTCGGGGGGCATCAGTGTTTCGGTGCGTTCCACTCGGGCGCTAAAGCATTGAATGCGCTCCGTTGCTTCCTCCAGAGCCTCGTCGTTGATTCCGTGGAAGTCGCTCTCACCGGATAGGGAGACCGGGCGGTTGGACGAATGCGAGGACACGATGTCCACTTGTCGTAGGCCTGGCATGGACACATACTTGGGAGAGCGATCGAACTTTGGCTGGTCGAAGAAGGCATGCGTAACCTGAAAGTGTATTGGGGGGAGCGACGGTTCCACCACTGGTCCTTCATCCTCGTCGTAGTCGTCGATAGGTGGGATCGGGATCGTGCCGTTAAATCCCAGTACGGCCTCCGGTATCATGACTACGGGGTAATCCCAGGGGAGAGATGGCAATAGAGAGAACGCGTCTTCGTCTTGAATCTCTTCTAAGGTAGGTGCCCATGGGTGATGGAGAGTTGTATAGGGTGTCGAGCCCGAACTGGGAGAAGAGAGGGTATCATTCACGTTCGGCTCAAAAGAGGACTCCAGGTCCATTAGAAAAGGCGAATCCCAGGGGAGGCTGGGCAACGTGCAGAAGAGGTCTTCATCTTGAATTTCCGTAATAGTGACTGGGTATTTGTTGGGTAGTGATACATGAGAAGGGGGGCCTGCACCCTCTACTGAAGAAGCAGCTAACGGGTATAGTATTGGGGAGCTCGACGGCCAGCTGCTGTCACCGCCATGCTCCGTCGCGAGTCAAGCTCGCGAAGGTGCAGCGCGGACAGTAGCCGCCTCGGAGCGCGTCTTGACGAGGGAGAGGTCCTCCATGACATTAAGAGCTGGGATGGTTCGTCCATGGGGGAAAGTGATCTGCCGCTTGTGAAAGTCCAGAGTAAGACCATGCTTAATCATAAACGGCGTCCCGATAATCCCGTCGTATCTGTCCAGGTTTATGATGTCGAAGTACGCATGTCCTTGGATCCCGCCAAAATTCACGTGGGCTCGTGCCCCAAAGTTAATGCGGGATCGGCTGCCAACGCATCCCAATTGGAGGGTAACTGGCTCGTCCAGTCTGAAGACGTTGCATTTAGCCAGTCGTGCGAATTCGGGGGTGAGAGAGTCAGTGTTGCTGCCGGAGTCGAAGAGGACGTAGGCTTTCGATCCACCAATTTCCAATTCGGCGGTGAGGCAAGCAATTTGGCCAATATTGCGAGAGGGCTGAGCCGCGACTCCAACTTGCGGTATTGAGTCAGGCCGATTCACAGTGGCGATATGTTCGACGCGTTGTGTCAGCGTGTGCACGCGGAATCCAGGGAGAGCGTGTGGGTCGTCGAACTCAGGGTCTAGGGACGCTAGTCGCTCATGGAAGCTCTCTCCAGGGAGTAGAGGAGGCGAGGAGTCGCGGAAACCAATTCTCTCGCGGGCGCCGCGAGGCTCTAGCCCAGTCTCGATAGAGCTGAGGACCACGTTCCGAGAGCAGTTCGCCTCCAGAGCTCGTTCGGTGACGGCCGTATCCAGAGCGGCCAGGTGAGCGGCATGCATCTCAGGGCTCATGTAGTGGTCGGGTGGAAGCGGTACCATGCGCGTATACAGCGTACCCTTGTGGTCGACGTATGTACAGCACCACTCGGCGGTGTCTTGTCCCAGGATGGGTACCAAAGACTTCACGACTAATTCGTCGGTCTCGCGGGGCTCAGGATCGAGGTGCGGGGGTTCAACCAGTTCGTATTCAGTAGTGGAATGGGGTTCAAGGTCGGCCGTGGTCGAGGGAGAGAGGGACAGCCCGGTTATATCGGTGCGGGGCGAATCTCCCGATTCGGGATTATCGGCCGATGGCGAATTTGGGCTTTCAGGTATTCCCATCTCCTCGTCGACTCCTGGCATCGCAGGCCAATCTCTGTCTAGATCGTCTGCGCCCTCGCCGAAGATGAACTGTAACTCCCCAAGACTTCTGTCGTCGAACTCGGTGCCGAATCGCACATCGTCGTCCCTCAGGCTGGGGTAGTAATCCCCCACGATTCTTCGCGATTGGAGTGCGAGATCGGGAGCGCTGCTGTGGTCCGCTGGGGCGCTCACGTTTGAAGCAGCGCTGTCAACCTCGGGAGCATCATCAACTACGGCGCCATCCGACGGCATACTGCCTCGGTCTGTGACGACTGTGCTCGTGGCGCTGTACTCCGGAGGCGCATACATGGCATCGACGGGGGCTACGGCCGTCGCCGTAGGCGCGGTAGAATTGGAGGCAGCCGCAGCCGCCACCATAATGTCGTGCCAGTCCAAGTTGGTGAGTCGACTCCCGTTATTGTCTCCCGAATGGCCTCCTTCGCTCACTGGCGGAGACACATCCACGTTGAAGGTGGAGTCTGACCGATAGCTGGGCGGTGGGGATGTCGAGTCCGCATCGCTATCCTCACCGGGCTGTATGGTGGAGGCGACCTCGTCTTCCTCGTCGCCCGAGTCGGTGGCTTCAGAATCCCCGGTGGATTCATCAGTCCCGGCGTCCTCCTGCTCCGAGCGCCGTATACGCAGTTCTTCCACTAGAACTGATTGAAGCGCCTCCAGGCGGCGGATGGAGTGTGAGTGCTCGTTAATGAGAATGGTCATATCATTTAACGTCTCCTGATAGACTTCCGAGGCGCGAGCACGTATCTCTCTCGCCCGTCCGGTTGCGTCGGGGTTGGTGCGTATATGGGCCTCGTCGAGGGCCAATTGAGCCGTATCCCGCACAGCTGTCGCAGCACTTTGTGCGGCTCGCAGGTCTTGAAGGTGCGGGACATACTCCGCCGCGTCTGAGGCTAACCGATCAATGCCCATTTCAAGGGTACGGGTGCTCAGCGTCATGTGGTTTCCCAATGGCATCGACTGAGCCACGGCGCCCTCTATCTCGCAATGCTCAGCAGCCCCGAGCGTCATGATGGCCGCCCATTCATCCATGGACTCCGCCGTCGCCGGCCCTTCGTGGATCCGGTAGTGGTGCATAGCGTCGTCATAGTTGGTATAGGCCGACACAGGGTATTCATGCTCTTCTACCAGTTCGTCTCGTATCTGACTCAGTTCGGCCTCAGTGTACGGCGGAAGGTCATTCAGCCGGCGGTACTCCCGCAGGCGGACGATATCGTGTAAGGCGGCGTCCTCGTACAGCTCGTCGAGCACGGTGGCGGGATCGGCGGGATCAAGCCCCCGGGCTTCGCACAGCAGTACCTGCGTTCTAGACACCAGTACGCCGCCCTCGAGCTCCTCGAGTGATAAAGACTCCGGCCCAATCCTCATGGAGAAGAAGCCGGGGAGATGCATCGCTCCGACACGGGGAGCGGCATCCTCTTCGAAGGAGATAAGATCACCAAGGTCGGCCGGTGGGTTTTCGTCCACATCATGGTCCGGGTCGAATTGAGATCCTCCCCAGTGATCATCCACCAGGGCCTGCGAGGCGTCGGGTTCGTCGGCGCCCACTACGTGGTCTTCGTCAACGAAATCGTCCTCCACACGTTGTGCGGCCACTCGAGGGTTATCGACGTTCTTCGGGCACACTTTATCGGTGCCGATATGTCCCAAGTATCCGCAGCGGAAGCAGCGTTTATGGGCATTAGGGCCGATTACGGTCTGCGACCCTTGGGCGGCGGCCGCGGGGGCATGAGTACCCGGCGGAGCACGGTGTTCCACGGTAGGGGCTGAGTGCGTTGTGGCAGCAGAACGAGGGGAATCACGGCGAGCAGCAGCGAACGGTCTTGTGGCCGGGGTTGGGGCTGCTGCAGGGGTAGAGGTACTAGTCCCCAGGGCATTTCTACTAGATTTGGGTGTATTATTATATACATCCCAAATCTGCCAAGCGTTAAAGCGCAGAGTCGCTATGTCAGTATACTCCGCAGATAAGCCCCGATGTAATGTCATCAGCCCGGTCATGGCGTCGGGCAAGAGCCGCATGAACTTTTGCCTGATAATGAACTCAGGCATTGGCTCACGCATGCGGCTCGAAGCGTCGACGAGATTATCCATCAATTTAAGTGGGCCATCCTCGGGCTTGTACCTTATTGCCTCAAACTCGCGGGAGGCCTTCTGGGCGGTAGCGGCGGTGACGAAACGTCGGTGCATCGCGCAAATAATACTTTCAAAGTCATATTTTATTGCGCTAGTCCCGTTCCTAGCCTCTACATAGTCGATGAACCACTTCAGGGCATTCCCTAGTAGGTTCGTTTTGAGTACCGTAATGCGGTACGAGTCAGCGCCAGGGCCGCCCATGAAGGAGGCCCGCATCCATGTAACCAGCTCTTCAAGCCAGGTGACGAACTCCTGGTGGTCGTTCGCACCAGAGTATTTAGACGGATTGTCCAGTTTTGGAGTACGGATTCGGGCGGGAACGTTGGTGAGTTCCAGGCCCACTTGTCGGTATATGATCATCCTCAGGAGATTTTCTGCCTCGAGGTTAAATTCCTCCATCGCGTCGAACGTGGGTTTACCAACCCCACTGGTCAGTTCGTACGCGGATATGGATGGTCCAAATCCGGACGCTACTGGTACCTCTTCCTGCGCGGCTTGACGGTACCGTGGCGCCGATGAGATACTCCCCGGGTCCTCGAACCGGGTGGACTTGAAAGGGGCGTCTACTCTCGGGGTAGGCAACACGAACGCCTCTGACGCGCGCTTCTTGCTGTCGGCTGACATGGCGGCGCGACGCTGGAATTCTTCGTGGGTCTCGCCATCCCTACGGCTGGGCAGCGCGGCGTTGATGTCGCTGGCCAGGGTGCTCGGGATATCTGAGGGCTGAGGCCGGGACAACGGAGGAATAGGAGGAAGATGGTCCCTGGGTCCGGTCGGACGAACTTGTTGAAGGAGGCGGGCCATAGTCTCTTCTGACTGCCCCAGTTCGGTAAGGAGGCGGACGTTCGCTTGAATGCAGCGCTCCAGGGAGTTGTGATCGTTGGTGAGAGCGTCGTCGAACGCCAGGAACCTATCCGCAGTTTCGTCACGGAATTGTTGAAGCGAGTCCCGAGTCTCTTGCGAAGTTTTACGCTGGTCGACCACCACCGCGGTGGTGTTGAGGAGGCGGAGCCGACTGGTGACCAGGGCTCCTTGAACCGTGTGGAGCATCCCAATGTGCTTGTTGGACAGCTCATTAGGCTCCAAGCTGTCCAAGATCGCCTTGATAAGGGACTCGGGGGTCGCAGTAGCAGCAGTGAGATCGCTGCGAGTCTCGGGGGTGAGGTCGGATTCCTCTGACAATGTTGCAGATGGGTTGACGCCATCGTTGTCCTTTTGAGGCTGCTCCTGAGCAGCGGGTGCGCCAGCCAATATCGGCTGGCCGGCTTGGTCAAAGACCTCGATTCGCAAGTTGGTACTGGTTTCTTGAAAGTACCGGCGGCCATTAGAATCGGTCTGAACGGTCGCAGTGAGGCCTGAGAGGGCCCCAGGAGATTCAGTGCGTTCCCGGCTGGACTCAGACCTAGCTCTCGATCTGTGAGATGAGGGCGGGTTGGAAGCCATCTGAGATGGGGCTGACACAAAGCCGTCGGTCCCTGTCGAAAGAGGGAGATGAGGAGGTGGGGCCCGCCAGTCGTTAGAGTCGCTGGGGCGGCCTTGGTCTTCGGTAGGTTGAATCGACATGGTGGGGAAAGCAAAGAAGACGTGTCGTCAAAGATCACGTTGATGACTGTACAGTTCTTTTCTTGATAGCAGATTTGCTCCGGGAAGGAGCCAATAGAGTTTAAAAAAGTGTAAGATGTGTAGGGGTGAGATTTAACTTATATCCAGCCCTAACTAAACTGTTCCAAGTTCTGTATTAGAAAAGGACAGCGTAGTCGGTAGGCAAGGATTAGTTGCCTTTCGACACGCTGCCGTACACTGTATATAGTACATCAAAGTGGCTAAGTAAACAACGAGACAATGGGATGGCGAGATGTGCGTATGAGTGGATGGTAGGTAGGCTGGTGCCTTACACTGCGGGTGAGCGTATTAATGCTCCTATATAGTCTGACTCAAAGCTTATTATATCTACTCGAGATGCGCGTCTTAAAGATCATAAAACGCGAAAAACCTGAGAAACAGGGCATAACCTGAAACCCGGCTTATCACCGTCTGTTAATTTGCCTTCCTTCAGCCTTGGTGTGTGTCCCTTCCTTACACTCCTGCTGAACAAGGACAGCTATCCAGAGGCGATGAGGGTCGTTTCAACACAACAAATCCCGTCGGGGGTGCTTGAGTGTTAAGTTTCGGTTCTAAGGGCGGTTGCTGCCCATTATTTCTCCCATAAATGCCTGTGTATGCTGTTGTTGGAGAGTTATATGAGTCTTTAACAGCTCGACATGTCTCGTCGTTCCTTGTTTTCCTTGTCTTTCCCTCCCAAAGCCCTTTTCTTCTCTTATCTGTTCCATATTTCCATTGTTCGACCAAATACGCAAAGATACACACCATGTGTGCTCTTACAACTGGCTCTGTGACTGCTCTGTTTCTTCTCCGTTCGATAGTTTAAGTACGGTGTCAAGCGTATTATTGGTTAATACAGGAGGTCCACTGGGATTGACGTTGTCCGAGTGTTTCTCCAAAGGTTCAAATTTCCCTAAGTTGTCAAAAAGTCTCTAGAATGCCTCGAAATGCGAAAGCGTATCAAGGGACGAATCTGACGAGGGCAAAGGTCGGCGAGTAGGAGGCTGGGAGTGCGGCGAGTAGAACGAGCTCACTTGTATAAACGAACTAACAAGTGTGCTCAAAAGGCTTTCAATAAAAAGACAAAGCTCTCGTCCAAGGTCGCAATGACACGAGGATTGGGTGGTGAGAATAAATGCTTTGTCAAATGAAAGAAAACGCAAGGGAGGCAGACGATAGAATGAGTATACAAGTAGACATAATTCCACAAGTGTACTCGAGGGGAGCGGTATAGGGGTGGAACAAACAAGTGAATTGTTCACAAGTTAATTCCAAAACGTAGACGTAGACGTAGACGAAGGTGTCTCAGCAGATAAATCGAATATCTATCAACTGAGGCGGCGGCGGAGGCGTAGACGTAGACATGAGGCGTAGGCGTAGGCGTAGGGTGAACAAACAAGTAAAACCGTGTTTACTAGCTTATTCGAGAGCGAAGGAACTTAGAAGAATCCGAGTGACAATTATAAATTCAAAAACGTGGTGAATACTGAGATCGCAACAGTAAACACAAAAGCGTAGGGCGTAGGACGTAGATCGATTCGTAGGTGCATGCGTGGGTTGGTATATTAACAAGGGTACTACGAGCTCTATTTATACTGTAGGTAAATGATGTCATATGTGCGGTTCTGTGTAGGTTATTCTATCTATGATGTCATTGTTCTAGCGTATTCCGTATAATGCCATTGTTCTGTGTGATGACATCATTGCGCATAATGCCATTGTTCTATGTGATGACATCACTGCGTCCAGCGGTGATGTCCTTCGCATTTCAACGGTGACATCATCGAGTGCGGAGCCTCTGGTGATTCCGAGAGAGGGCGAAATGAGATGGTTTCCAGTTTTACTAATTTTGTCCATTTCTGAGGAGTCGGATTTTTCCATCATCAATTTCATTCTGAGTCCAAACACTTTTGGCTCATGACAACGGAGGAGGTTGAGGGGAGTTATCGATGATAATGTGGGAGCGGGGTGGCTGTTCATGACTCTCTGTGCAGTAGACAGACTATAATCCTATGTTCGCTGTGCCAAACTGCAAGTGTTGGTGACCTTTGTTCCTCCCTTTGCTGCAGAGTTCTTTCTGAAGTGGTTTTCAACCGTTCGATAGCTGTTTAGGCTAGTTGGCGAATTTAGATGGGGAAAAAGTAGATACTTCACTCCGTTCTACATCCCTGTATTTATACCATTCCTACTCACACTGCCCCTTCCCTCTTTGTTGCCCTTATTACCCCCTCCCGTCATCCCCCCTGATCAATCTGTCCCTTGCAGTTCTATTTCCTGCTTACTCCACTCGTTAACTGAGTCAATCCATCTTACTCCCTCATCCCTCGTCTGTTAGATGAGTCACCTCACCTTTCATCTCCCTTCCGTTCGTTAATTTACCATCAGACCTTCTGACAGCTGCTTTTCCGTTCGCTATTTCCCGTTCTTTTCCCCCGCTGTTTGTTAATATGAGTTTTCCTTCCTGCAATCATTCTCCTTCGTGGCCTGGTGGTGTAGCTGGTAACGTGTCGTCCCAAAGTACCTTCTTGCACTTTTTGAAGGCGAAGTCCCTCGTTCGATTCGAGGCCCGGTGTCATGACTCCAAAGTGTTTGGAGTCAAGGCCAATTGGAGGCTGGGAAAACCATCATCAAGAAATGATGGCATAATTGATGGAATCACCAGTTGGATCTGGGACACTGCAAAGAAGGACAAAGTGGTCAAAACAGTCTAATGTTGCCGGACGTATCTACATGTCGTTCCGTGTTTTTACATGTTGTGGTGTGACCATTTGTAACGTCACTCCGCAGCATCAGCACAGCCACCACGAGCCACCACGAAATAGTATATATAGAGCAGCCGAATGTCCTAATTAGGCACCCAAAAATCTACTTTTCTGTCGACCCCCCAACCGTTAAATCCGTAACCGCCGCTGTTCTCTGGAGCCGATCTCTAGCGAACTACTACCGTTCTGAGCCTACTTGTATAGTGAAATACTTGTGTGCTCACCCCAAATTGACTTGCGACCTGACTCTGCTCTGTGTGCTTGTCCGTTCACCCGCCGTAACCGTAACCGTCCTGCCGCCGCCGCCGTCTAAAGTTCGTGAAGTGGTTTCACGTGCTTTTACCAACCGTATAACTCCGTGCTAGCTCGTAAAGTGGTTTTACGTGTTTGCAAACTCCCGTATAAATTTGCCCTAGCCTTCTTATTCTTTCATAAAACAAAACACCATTCTCACCACCCAATCCTTGATCCTCGATCCTGGACGAGAGTTTTGTTCTGACTGAATATTTACGCGACCAGTGATTTATTACCTGAGTAGCCCGTATACCACATTTACGGCCTATTCTATTCTACCGACTGCCCCTGAACTTATCTGGTGCCTCGCTTCGCTCTCAGCCGACTTGAGAGATTCTTGCGATTCTAGATAAAATTATCTGCCACCTCTAGCTTACCTCCCGCCTCCGTCCTTGGCTACTTTCTGTAAACTAAGGATAAATTCACTCTCTGCCCTCCTCCTCTTCTGTGCGTGAAACACTCGGATAACGTCACTCCCAGTGGACCACGCGTATTACCGAAAATACACTTGACACCGGCCCTAGTGGTTATGTGCATAGTCCTCTTTTTCCCAGCCCTTTCCGTCTGATACACATGGTCCGGTGAAAGGGTTGCACAGGGGGATGTAACTGGAATCTTTGAAACACCAAGACTCAACGGTTTGAATGCAGATGAAGGCAAAGATACAACAAACAACCTAATCCTATGTATTCTTAGCTACAATCACTGCCGAGTTCGTATTGTTATGAGGGGAGCAGGTATTCAAGGGTTTGCTGTTAAGTGTGTGAAGTGTGCGTTATGCATGCTGAGTGAAATCAGGCTTGTAACCGAAGTTATAGCACCCTATTCGCAAAGTGGATTGTAAAGTGTCCAAAGCTATGATCCAAATCCCAAACATATTCCAAGTCCAAGGCTATACCACAAGCCAGGTCACAATTCCAATTCCAAGACCACAAGCCAAATCCCAAACACAAAGGCTATACCACAAGCCAATTCACAAGCCACAGGTTCAATACAATTCACAATCAGTCAGGAGTCAAGGGGTATCGCCAGGGGTGTGCAGGGATTTATATTACAACTTGGAACGGAACTATTCTGAATAGAGTAGCCCTGAGTGACAAGTCCAGATCCGAACCGTTTGTTAAGGAGGGCCGTAACTGGGTGGCACCTCAATAACCGGGGTGGGATTCTGTACCGTACATGCCAGTTCTCTCTCTAATTTATACTGTACACTATAACACTTAAACTGAGAGAATTACACTATCGCGGATAAACGGAGTAGGGGTGTGACAGACAATCGGGTATACATGTGTTTAAAATAAATAGAAAAATGAGTCATATCAGTAGCCAAGCAGTCACAGTTGAACTAAGAAAGATTAATGAAACTCCTGAATGTCCATTAGTTGCCTTGGGACTTATCTCAGACTTCGTGTGATGCTGGAAGTCGAGATTAGCCCATAGGTTCTGACTAGGGCCGTGCCCACGAACAAGATACTCAGAAATGAAATCTACAAGTCCATAGCTTCCACTGAGTACCCCGCACTTTGGTGGGAAGAGCTTGAAAGATCAAGTTCCTGGGATGGAACCCTAATCTTCCCATTTCGAGTCGATCGTGATTTGATGTGATCATGTTTCGGATAAGGCCAAAACAGACTTATTCGGAACATGACCTCGGCCAAGTGCTGGACCGGTCACATGATCCAACATGTATCCCATTTTGACACAAAGTGATATAAACAAAGGTTCAAATCAAGTGACCGGTGTTGATATGATGTTGGCAATAAATCCCCCAGATGCCCACTAGGTATATTGTGAATTAGGGAGCCCTCTAGTACAACCTGAACCTTTAGGATATAACCCAGTTTTGATTATAACCCATACAACAGTCCTAATTCAGTATGAGCATTCTGAATAGCTACTACAGGTGGACTTGCTATGGTTCCCGTTAAGAGTAGGCTCAAAGCATAATATCAGTTCTGATATTATGCTTGAGACGCGTGTTTATATTAACAGAAAACACGAAAAGCACGTGAAACAGGCCTAAACCCGATACACGGCTTATCACCGGTAGCGCAGTTGGTAACGTGCCGTCGAGAGCATGCTTCTTCCGCACACTCTTCCCCTTGTTTGAACCAAGGCCAGGCCATGCAGGGCACATTTATGAAGTTTTGCTCTTTCGCTGTCCGTTAATTTCCTCGTTTTCTAGCCCCCATTTGTGGCAGAATCTAACGGTCTGGTGGCACAACCGGTAGTGTGCCATCACAGAGTACACTATTCCGCACTCTTCACAACGGAGGTCCCCGTTCGATCCGAGGTCAGGCCCTAAGGGAGTTCGAAACAATATTCTTTTTCCCGTGAGCCTTGTCCATGGTCCAGTGGCGTAGCGGTTGACGCGCTATCGAAAGTGTTATACTTCTCCTCACGCCAATGTTTACGATGGAGACCCTTGTTCGAACCAAGGCTGGACCATGGGGCATGTTTATCAGATTTTTACACCTTCGCCGTTCGTTGTTTTGTTTCTCCTGACTTGTATATTTTGGTTCCCCCCTTAATCGGCCTAGTAGCGTAACGGTTAACGCACCTGATATCGATGGTTGTTGTTAGCATATTCTTGTGGAGTCCCTCGTTCGACTCGAGGCTAGGCCATAGCGGGGAGATTAATGTTTTTTTCCCTATCCTCTGTTCGTTATTTGTCTCCCCTTTTTCCCCCCACTTGTCAACAGATTCGAACGGTTCTTTACGACGGAGGTCCTTGCTTGATCCGAGGTCAGGCCCTGTTCTCACATCTGGTTTTCCTTTTTCCCCGCCGTTCAATATGGTGACCATACAGTTTCCCTGAACATTCCCCATGCACGACCTGATGGCGTAGTTGGTAACACGCCACAGAACCATGAATGAGATTATTGGTTGTTTCGGTGGAGCCCCTCGTTTGATTTGAGGTCAGGTCCTTCAAAAAAGCCTGAACATTTTTATCCTGTTCATTGTGTTGAGCGGTCCTTTCCTTGTCCTCGGGCATACTTGTGCGTACGGTCTGATGGTGTAATTGTCCCTTCGAGTATCCTTCCACACAACCCGATGGCGTAGCTGGTAGCACATCGCAGGACCGTATATTTGTATTTCGCCTTCAACTGCGAAGATCGCTGTTCGATTCAGGGTCAGGTCATGGATATTTATTTCCAAGTGGCTTTTTTTTATCCATGAAGACCCCTTTCGAGGGAGTGAACTGTGCCAATGGGAGCAGAGACCGTATTGCAACATTGTGAGGGGAAGAGTGTTCGACATTTCGGCTGGTGGTTACCTTCTTCCATTCAATAATGTCTGATATTGATTTATTCCATTCGATGGCCACCTGGCTCAATTGGATAGAGTGTCAGACACTTAATCTGAAGGTTGCGAGTTCGACTCTCACGGTGGGTTTTTGTCATTTGTTGTCTCATTCGTATGGATTTCAGGAGAAGGGCAAGTGTAAGCTGTTCTATGTTCTTCCGTTCGATAGTGGAATATTTGCCGTGTAACGTCCGTTCCTAAGTGATCATGAAGTGAGCTCTCATATCGCTCTACCGCTCTATGGATCTATGGATCTATGGTGCTCTACAGTAGAGGGGGACATGCCTACCTCTCTACTGCTCTACTGGACTCTGTATTGCGATGTAGCCAAGTACGGTTTCCCAGATGAAGTGAAACACACCCAAAAATAGCTGCAGGCACCCAGTGCAGCTCTCGCACTGCATTTTGTGTGACATTTCACAAGGATGAGCAAAGAGGCTTTGCACAGACAAAGAGCATACAAAGGATGGACAAAAGAAAGACAAAGGCTCTGAGACGGCGGGAAAGGTTGAAATTCAACCTACAGTTCAATCTATGATAGGGTGTGATTGAACCCGGCTTAGGTTGAAATTGAACAGGTGTAGGATGATAAGTGCGATGCTGTAGGTTGGTTTGCGCAGGTTGATTTGTTACCTACCAGGGGGTCAAAACATCCTACTGCCGAATGAGGCGTGCAGCGTAAATTCATCCTGTCGTAGGATGTTCCAGGTAACTATTGAGAGTCGCAGGGAGGTCTGAAACACACCATTTAAAATGCATTGGAATATGTATTTCATTTCACAATGGAAGAACATGCAGTAAACTAAGGATTAAAGACGATTGGCACGGCGCGGACGGCGCATACGACGGGAAGCGCTTGGTGCGCATGGTGTGCGAGGGGAAGAAGTGCTGGTGGTATACGTGACGATCCGAATGCTATCAATCCGAATTAGATTGGGAGGCAAGGGTAATGGAGTGCACACGTACATGCGACTCCGGACAATCCACCAAACTCCCAACGATATCACCAAATCAAGCGGATCCACCAACAAAGACAGGGAGACAGAACAGCAGCGGCTTTAAAAGACTTGTCGAGACAGTTGGCTTGAGGAACATTGAGACCGGGCAGTAAAGGTAGCCTGAGCTCGAGGCTTGCTTGAGGTATTGAAGAGAACACAGCTTGGAATGTGCCGATGGAGGCCCAGAGACATTGAAGGCCTTGAAAGTAGAGGTGGCCTTGAAGCAAGTTTTGAGGAATGTGCACGAGGGGAAGACACGACGGTGGGGATAACGAGGAGGGACATTGGGGAAGGACGAGAGCGACATGGGAGTACGGAAGAGAGCCGTCAACGTGGAGTCGTGGACATGGCAACCAACCATCAAATCACGCGATGAATCACGTCATTCTTTGATCACAGTCTCCGGCGCTCGGACAAGTCCAAGTCGTTCTTCGGGATTTGTTGAGGATGTTCAGACGCCGAACTGTAGTCATAAACAAGGCATCCAGTTGATCAGAGGCGAGATTGTGGGTAGTATCCGAGAGTTTTGCGTGAAACATCCTGTGATAGGTTGAAGTGAACATAGGTTGATTCGTGTGGTCAGTGCTATCGCGGTAAATTCAACCCAACGTAGGTTGAAATGGGTAGGTCGTATATCAACCTGTGTTATAGGTTGATACAAATTCATCCTAAACTCCACCCAAAATAGGTTGAAAGGTGTTAATCAACCTACGTCCTGCTGAATTTCAACCTGAGCTGGCTTCATAGTGAGGGCATCTTTGGAGCACCTGCCAAATGGTCAACAATTCAATGATGTGAGTCAGAGCTAGTGATGTTCAGCGGGCTTGGGCTTGAGGTTTTGAAGCCCAAGCCCAAGCCTGCGACCAAAGCTTGAAGCACTAGACCCAGGCTTTCTTGGGCTTGGAATATTTTGGCGTTGAAACTTTTCCTGTTGTACCTGTGGGTCTTCAAAATGTTCATAGTATATGCTGGAGTGATGTTGAACACTTTTCTCCTCAATAACATGCCAGAAGGCAGCTGTAAAAGGGAATTAAACGACTGGGCTTCAAAGCCTAAGCCTAGGGCCTGACATTTCTCAAGCTTAAGCCCTGGGCCTGCTCAAGCCCGGTGTTGCACCAGCCCAGCTTGCTCAAGCCCAGGTGAACATCACTATGAGTCACATCATTTATTGCCGACCACCACCTGCCAGATACAAACTCAACAGAAAATGGATTGAAGTGAATCATGTAAATCACAATCGTTGCTCCAAGAACGCACTGCATCACACATTTCAATCAGTTTTAACTATGGAAGTTCAATTTAAGATTGTAAACTGCATCCCACAATAAATAACAGTTAGATTTCAATTCTAGCTGTCTGCATACTACGGAGTGAAACTTGTCCCTACAACTAGTACTGTGGTGACATGGTGTATATTAATAGTGTAAGTGTATGTCACAGTATATGTGTTTATCTGTTGGTTGGTTTTGTGTTTATTCACTGGCCTTCTCCTTGGCAGTTGCATGCCCCATAGCCCAGTGTTTTTTGTCATCAGTGGCACGGGCAAGAATTTGCAGTTTGTGGGCATGCTGAGGGTGCCTATAAGAGGTGAGAGCAACAGCCTCTTGGGTAGCTCGCAATGCTGCTTCAAGGTCTTTGATATCACCCAGCTTCTGATATTGATTGTTGAATGCTATACTAGGACTTTTGAGTTGGTCTGCTCGATCCAGATGGCTGTCTGGGGTGAGAGCAACAGCTTCCTGAATTGCTTGTACTGCAGCTTCAAGGTCTTTCAGGTCACCCAGGCTCTCATATTGATCCTTGAATGTGATGCTAAGAATCTGCAATCTGTTTGCACGATCTGGGTGGTCCTGTGGGGTGAGATCAACAGCTTCTTGAATCACTTGTAATGCAGCTTCAAGGTCTTTCAAGTCACCCAGCCTCTCAAATCGGTCCCTGTATGCTATACTGAGATTTTCGAGTTTGTTTGCACGATCTGGGTGGTCCTGTGGGGTGAGAGCAACAGCTTCTTGAATCACTTGTAATGCAGCTTCAAGGTCTTTCAAGTCACCCAGCCTCTCAAATCGGTCCCTGTATGCTATACTGAGATTTTCGAGTTTGTTTGCACGATCTGGGTGGTCCTGTAGGGTGAGCATAACAGCTTCCTGGGTTGCTTTCAATGCAGCTTCAAGATCATTCAAGTCCCCCAGTCTCTGGTGCCGATAGCCGAATAATGCACCAAGATTTTGCAATTTGTTTGCTCGATCCGGATGGCTGTCTGAGGTGAGAGCGACAGCTTGTTGAATCACTTGTAATGCAGCTTCAAGGTCTTTCAAGTCACCCAGCCTCTCAAATCGGTCCCTGTATGCTATACTGAGATTTTCAAGTTTGTTTGCACGATCTGGGTAGTCATGTGGGGTGAGGATAACAGCTTCCTGGGTTGCTTTCAATGCAGCTTCAAGATCATTCAAGTCCCCCAGTCTCTGGTGCCGATAGCCGAATAATGCACCAAGATTTTGCAATTTGTTTGCTCGATCCGGATGGCTGTCTGGGGTGAGAGCAACAGCTTCCTGAATTGCTTGTACTGCAGCTTCAAGGTCTTTCAGGTCACCCAGTCTCTCAAATCGGTCCCTGTATGCGATACTGAGATTTTTGAGTTTGTTTGCACGATCTGGGTTGTCCTGTGGGGTGAGAGCAACAGCTTCCCGGGTTGCTTCCAATGCAGCTTCAAGATCATTCAAGTCCCCCAGCCTCTGGTGCCGATAGCCGAATAATGCACCAAGAGTTTGCAATCTGTTTGCACGATCTGGGTCGTCCTGTGGGCTGAGAGCAACAGCTTCTCGAATTGCTTCTAATGCAGCTTTAAGATCACTCAAGTCACCCAGTCTCTGGTGCCGCTGACCAAATAACACACCAAGATTTTGCAATCTGTTTGCACGTTCTGGGTTGTCCAGTGGGGTAAGCTTGACAGCTTGTTCAGCAGTGGATATGGCAGCATCATGTTGTCCCGCAAGGCTGAGATCAAAACTGAGGTTGTGCAGGGCACTGGCAGAATCATTTGTCATGATGGGGTTGATCTTGGATAGGGTGGTAAGAAGGCCAACTTCTTCCTCAACTGTTTGCATGACAGCTTTGTATTTTCTAGCATCAGCATCAGGGAAATTGTCACCAAGGTTTTTCAAAGTAGCGGTGAGATCCTTGGTGAGGAATTGGTTGGTCTCAGCCACCTTGGATTCAACACTGAGGGATTGCATGGAGATGCCAAGATCCCTGGCAATGGAGGGGTCGGTCTCCACCTGATTGCGGCAAAGCTTGACTGTGTCCTTGTCTGTATGCATGGCAGCTTCGTATTGTCTGACTTCACTGTGATTGATGTGAAGGTTTTGTATGGAGGCAAGACCAGTGACAGAGAGGTCTGTCTCCAGTCGGACACTTGACTGCTCATTGTCTTTCAGCAATGGTGTGGTTTCTGGAGTTGAAGGGTTTGATTTTGATACAAGAAATCTTGCACCTGAGCAGTGGTTGTAAGTATTGAGTACACGAGGTTTGCAGAGCTTACCATCTTTTTCAGCAATAGTGAACTGGTCATCTACCCGATGGAAGAAATCTGACAGACAAAGATTGGGATCCTTGGAGCCATACAAGCATACATCAGTATACTTTCAACTGTAGTAAACCAAGCCAGAGATGCATACATCACCTAAGATATGAGACCAATCATTGTCGTGGGACATGACAACACCAGTACCTTCCGGGGTCTGCGGGGATTGTGTCAGATCTTTGGTAGAGCGAAAACTGACCAAAGACAATACTTTGTAAAGAACATACTCATTGATTAATCTTGCAGGATTGAAAACCTAGGACAAATGAATTCATGGCCCCAATATCTTTGGAAAATGTGGTACCACAGAAGGAGGAGAAAGATCAGATAACAGAACATCTTGAGGTTGTACTGCATGCTGTTTCCCTCCAGTTGCACCATAGCTAGCAAGAAAATCAAAAGCCCACGAAAATACAGAGCCTTGGGAACTGGTTGTTGAAGAACCACCGGGTTTGTTCAAGAGTGAGTGAAAATCCACAATGGACGGAGTCTGAACAGCACCAAAAAGTGTGCCCCAAAGTCCGGTTGGTAGGGAAATGGACCATCCATGTATGAATATGGTCTGATTGCCGGGGTCATTTGCAACGGGTGGGTCATAGCTTTTATTCCGGGAAGGATTTACTTGTCCGTGGATGCCGCCCCAGCGATATGGCTGATAGATGGCACCAACTGCAGTGGTGGGTTTGAAGAGAAGCTGAAACTGTTGACGGACAGTGTGGTATGATGCCATTCCCCAAGAGCGTGTTTTTTCCCACCCTGTGACCAGATGAAGATCCCCATTTGCAAGTTGACGACCTCGTGTGCCTTTGATATATTTATACCAGGCATCAGCGTTTTGCGCTGCATATGCCCTCATGTTCTCCACGTTCCGAAGTTCTTCAATGTGTGTCCCATCCGGGAGGGCAAGAACTGCACCTTGCGGACCGTCACATATAAAAGCAAAATAGCCTCCCGGAAACTCGCTATATTGATGGAAAGGTGAGTGCAACTACATATGTTTTGCTATACACATACCCAGCTGGAGGATCAAGATGCAGCTTCTGAACAGTAGAGGTTGAGAGGTAGTGCCCAGGGTCATGTTTGCCGTGGAATATGTCTTTCGAATTACAGGGATGCATCGGAGAAAAGTCTTCTGGAGTGTTGTCTGCATTGATAGGATGTTCCGCAGGAAGGAAAATGTTGAAATAGAAGTCGAATTGTCCACCTGGGGTGATACTGCCTACATCACCGATCCGGATCCCATGTTCCCGGTACTCTGCGGGCTGATGCTGTGGATCTGGGATATAGAGCGGCAACCCACGTCTCATGTGCAGCAGCTGGCTACAGTAGGTTTCGCTTTCCGAAAGAGACCATGTTGTCGACAGAGGTGGCAGAATGCTGGTTTGCGGATTCGAAACTGTTGTGCTTGGACTTGGTTGTGTAGTTGAAACCGAAATGATAGGTTGCGGGCTTGGCTGGAATATCGAAGTCAGTGTATGTAAAAGGGGTAAAAATTGCAGAGGTTCACCCCCAAGGTTTGGTTGTATACATTTCCTTGGACAACTTGTCCGCTGATCTGGTGAAAGCCTGAAGCATTCTGATACATAATTGAGCTGCTAGACGACGGTTGAAGAGATAGTCAACGTTCGTCTCAAGCACACACCCGTGTTCGGTGGTAGGATTAACAAATCTGCAAGTAAATCTGAGGCTTTGGGACGACGAGAGCGGAGAGGAAGGGAGATTACTACGTAACTTCCCTGCTCCAAATATAAATCAGGGCAGCGTGTGTGAAGCTATGGGAAAACACATGCGGCAGGCGTTCGGCCATCCAGAAGATGTCGGTTTTAAGATAGTTAGGCGCACGCTAGGGGATTGTCCTTGTATGTGTTGATTAAAATGTCGCTCTAAAATGAGGTGACAAGAATTTGGCTGATCGTCTCCAGAGTCCAGAGGCGCCGACGTATGAGCTGTGATTGAGGACAAAAACAGTTCTGGGTGCAGAGACTTGTAGGCGCCAACTCTGGTTCTGCTTCCCATGTACACTGGACGAACGTAATCCGACGAGGCGCGGCAGACTTATCCTGACTTATACTTATATATCAAAAGACAAAAATCTGCACTGCAGCACGGCATGTGAAATCGTAGCATCAGAAGCGATAGATAGGATTAGTTGTGTCCGTGCCCACGCTTACACTTCACATAGATTGAGGGGAATCCTAGTCTCGTTCCCAGACGATATAGGGCAGTCCGCTCGCTGCGCTCGCGGGGCAGAAATACCAAGCGCCCAAACGGGGATGTCCAAATGTTGACTTGGCAGAATTTGATGCGAAATCAGAGTGGGGTTACTGCCCTATAACGTCTGGTGTACTTTGGTACTAAGGGATGCGATCGCGTCACGCTACCACAAAATAAAATCCCTTCTCTTCCACCACCCTTCGTATCATTTTGCAACTTGATACATGCACTCTTTGTAGCTCCCCGGCCCTCGTCGTGGCCTCAAAAATATTTTCCCGGCCTTCATTTGCCTGCAGGTGGTGGGGCATTTTAAACCCGAATTTGGTGCATTTGGACCGAATCCGGAGCCCAAAATTAACTGAGTGTGGTCAGCATGCTCTCTGGACATTTACAACAGCTTGCCTAATTTCTTTGCTCTTCAGAAACATCGTAGGCCACAGTACGACTGGGAGATGAGTTGTGACATATGTTATGAATGTCACCGATCACATCCTTCAGTACCAAAATGCACCAGATGTTATGGCGGTGATCTCCCGTACGTTTTCTCATCAATTTCTGCCAAGTCACCATCTTGACATCCCCGGTTGGGATTCCCCCCGGCGAGCGCAGCGAGCCCACCGCCATAACATCTGGGGACGAGATTAGGGGAATCCCAGAGAGGCGGACTCGACTGGTCTCCTTTTCGGTGTTGTTCCATGTTTCAATTTATCGCTCTTTGACATTCCGATGCTTGCGCTGTCGACGTCCATTCAAACTGTCTCTTTCTGCGCGCTTGATGAGCCAACGAATTGATAATCGGTGGCCATAGACCGCGCGCCTTTTCGGTGTGATATTCTCGTTCAGCAGTAGTCACGCGGCCTCCACGCCACTGACATCCACACCAGACCGACAGACACGCGACGACGTCGCAGTCAGTCTGCAGCTCGGAGCCAGCCTCGTCGTCCCGCGCGATCACGGACACTCGCTGGTACAACAGCAGCGCGAAACACGCATACAGCATACGCGTCGTACGGGGTGGGTCGCGCGTATCTCCTAAGAATGCCCAGAGCGTGCGGGTCTCGTGGCACGGGCCGTTGAAACGGCTGGGCGCGGGTGTTGGCATCGCGCCAGAAACCGTCCTCGTTGCGGACCTCGAGCGCGAGGAGCCGGGCAAACACGCAGAAGCTGCTCGCGAGGAGGACGTTCCGCGCCGATTGGCACAGGTTGCAAAGAGCTATCGAGTGGAGGGTTCACCTGCAGCTGGTCGAAGTTCTAACACAGCGAGGATTTCCGACATTGGGATAGCTTGCGGAGGAGCAAAGAGTAAAGCGTGAGTGTTCGCCAGGGGCGCTGTGGAATCGCTGTGGAATCTCCTGGGTAGTTTCGGCGATAGACCCGTAAAGTAAAGATAGCGGCAAGAAGTCTATCAAGCGAGGTACGAGCTGGAAGCTTCAAGCGATAGAGCGTCGTCTAGAGACAGTCAGAGACTAGGCAAGAAGGGCGTCCGAGTCAGTAGCGTTTGAGCCAGCTTTAGCCACATAAGAACGACCGTCTTCTGCAAGTTCTGCGCGATACAAAGTCTGGTTATTTGCCAGGAGACCGGGTTGAAGCTGTCAATGTGAGAGCAACTTCGGGAAGCAACGAAGCAACACTGCCACAACAGGCCGCAACCTGCTCACCCAAGCGCTCACCAAGTCTCTCGGCGCGCTCGAGTTCTTCACGACCTTGTTTGCGAGACTCCTCGCTATGTCGCGTTTGACACGGATGGCGAGCCTGGAGCCGCCGTGCTACGATATCCGCACGTTGTGCGCCTTCCCCGTCGATTCCTGCGACCCGAGAAGACGCGCCCCGCCCGCGTCGAGTACGTCGCGACGCTCAGCCGCCACTCCACCGCCGTCAACGTCGTGAGCTTTTCGCCGAATGGTGCGTCGTTTTGGTGCGAGAAGTAACGAGGGACTGAGGTTTTATTGAAGGCGAGCTGATCGCGTCGGCGGGCGACGACGGGATGGTCATCATCTGGGCGCCGAGCGCGACCCCGCCGACGAGCACGTACGGGAGCGACCTCAGCCCGGACGACCTACAGCACGAGAAGGAGTACTGGAAGCCCCGCACGACGTTTCGCTGTACCACCATGCAGGTGTACGACCTCGCCTGGAGCCCGACCGGCGAGTTCTTGCTCGCGGGCAGCACCGACAATTGCGCGCGCGTGTTTGCCGCGGCGGATGGTGGGTCTCCGTCTTTGTTTTTATGTTGTTAGGATGCCACTCATGAACGCGCCACAGGCAAATGCATGCACGAGATCGCAGAGCATTCGCACTACGTCCAGGGCGTCGCGTGGGACCCCCTCAACGAGTACATCGCCACACAGTCGTCCGACCGTTCCATGCACGTATATCGTATCAACGCCTCTAAGGTATGTGGTCTCTCGGCCCATTTTACGCGTCCCTTTCTTCCTTTTTTTTTCGTCGCTGTGCACAAGACGATTTTTTTCGTTTCCCGGCGGGCGACTCTTCGCTTACTGGGGCGCGTCTCGCGCTGTCCTTGCTATTTTATCCATTTTCTTTTCCTTTTGTTTTTGTTTTACCGCGACGCTGTGGTGTATTGTCCAGCGGGCGCGTTGGCTGCGCTGAACCGGGGTCTTGCTTCTGTCGTTTTTCCCCGCGTGCACCGTTTTAATCGGGGCTCGGTTATCATACCGTTTTCTTCTTTTTCTTCACTTTTCTCCCTTTTCTTTGGTTGCGACGCGGTATCTTTTCTGGGGCGCGCTCTTTTTCCATTCCATTCCATTCCTTGCCCTTTGCCCTGCGATTTCTCGGACGGGCGTCGTTTTCTCCCTTGCTTTAACTCCGCTCTTTCTACCGCTACTCCCTCGCTCTGCGCACGATGTTCTTCCTTGTTGCCCGCCGGGCGAATTTGCGCTTACTGGGGCGCTTCTCTCGTTATTCCTCGATATTTTCGGCTTTCTGTCTTCCCTTTCTTGCTTTTTCCCTTTTGCTTTTTTCTCGGCTACGAATCGCAGCCGCCGGCGCGTACTCTATTGTTACGGAGCCTTTCTGCACGCACGGACTATTTTTTCCTTTCGAGTCCGTTTCCTTCATTTTTCTTTTCTTTTCCTGCGATGGGGCATCGTGCCTCGTCCGCACGGTCGTTTCCTGGGGAGCTGGAAACACGACATTGGAGCCGAAAGTGTGCTTCGTCTTGACACCTCTCTCTTGGCATACTTTACCCTCCTCCTGACGCCGATTCCTCTGGTGTATATCTTTTCCCTCCCTCTGTCCTTCTCGTCTCATTCCTCTTATCTCCGCTCTTTCACCTCGCTCTGCGCAAGTCGTCCTTCCTTCTTGCCCGGCGGGCGAGTGGATTTGGGCTTATTGGGAAGAAATGGGGTTTTTGTTTTGGCTGTTCTTCCTTCGCCTTTGAATTCTTGCTTTGCGTCTTCACTTTTTGTTTTGTTTTGTGGCCGTGCTCCGAATCGCAGACTGCCGTGTATCGTCGAGCCAGCGGATTGACCACGCTGGACAGCGGGGTCTGTCTTCTTTTCTGCCGGCAGCGTCCTGGTCGGTTCGGTCATTGCTTTCCGTTCACGATGGCGCGCGCGGGATGCTGGGAGCTTGAATCTGGCGTGTCGGTCTTGGCGCGCTGTAGCACTCATGCATACGCGGATTCCGGGAGTCATGCACCGAGCCTGTTTTTTTGGATGTTTTACCCGTCCGCATTCATTTCCTATTTCATTCTTGCTCGGTCTCTATTTTTTTTTTGCGACGAAGGCACGTGTGTTGCGAAGGAGCTTCGTGTATCTGTGCTGGTGCACATTCCTTGCATTGCCACTTTTCCTTCTGCCCCCTTGCTCTACGTTGGCGCTCCGTTTATTTATTTGTTACTCTCACTTTCCATCCACGCGTCATTGTTCGCGCGTGTCTTCTCTTCCTTTCCACTCACATCCTAATCCTTTATCATCTCCCCGTATTAATACTCACGCTTACTCTGTTTCTCTCCCCCCCCCCCCCCCCCCCCAGGGCCCAGGCACCTTCGAAGCGCACGCCGTCGGGCGCAACACGCGCCTCCCCCATTCGCACGGACACCACGCGCGCGACCGCGACCGCGCCCACAGCCGCACCCCATCCGTCCACCGCGCGCGCGACGAGCTCGCCCTCGGCCTCGGCCTCGGACTCACCACGCCGACCCTGAACGCGAGCGGCCTCAACACCCCCGCGCCGAGCGCGTCGAACCCCACCCCCAGCGCCCGCCCGCGCACCTTCCGCAGCGTGTCGATCGAGAGCGAGCGCGAGATGCCGGAGACGCCTGCGTCGATGGCGATGGGGATGCCGCCGACGCCGAGTAGCAGCGCTGTGGGGAGTGCCAGCAATAACAACAACAGCAATAGTGCAAGTGCGAGTGCGAGTGCGAGCATGTTCCCGCCGCCGCCGGCGGGACCGTCGAGTCGGAGGTCGTCGTTTAGCGGGAGCAATGCGCCGAGTTCGCCGAGTGGTGAGTTAGGTTTTTCTTCTTTCTACTACTCGGAACGCACTTCACATGCTGACAACCGCATTCAGGCTTCTCTGCCGTCTCGGGCTTCTCGCGCGCCTACGGCCGCAGCCCCTCACCCATGCCCGCACTGCCCGCCATCCGCACCCCACCGAGCGCCGGCGCGGGCTGGGCGGGCCGCTACGAGGAGCGCACGCGGAGCCGGGACCGGTACGACGAGCGCGGCGGAAGCTCGCGGTACACCAACGACGAGCGCGGCGGGCAGAACGAGGAGCGGGGGCGGCACCACAACAGCAACAGCAACGACGAGCGGTACGGGTACGGGTACGACGAGCGGCGGCACACGGACGGCGCGCGGCTGTATGGCGACGAGAGCTTCAGTAATTTCTTCCGGCGGCTTGCGTTTAGTCCGGATGGGGCGCTGCTGCTGACGCCGGCGGGGACGTTTGAGGATCCGAGTGCGAGTGTAGTTGGGTGGGAGGGCGCGGTGGACGCTGGGAAAGGGGAGGGCACGAGTGCGGCTGGGGCGAGTGCGGTGCCCGCGGACGATACACCTTCGCGTGGGCGGAAGGCGCGCCCGGTCATCTCCACCTCGGCGCTCGGTGGCGACGCGCCCGCCTCCTCCGCCTTCACCGCCGTCGCCCCGGGCACCGCCGCTAACGTAGCACCCGGCGAGAACTCGAACTCGTCCGTGTACATCTACTCGCGCGCGAACTTTGCAAGGCCGCCGGTGGCGCAGCTGCCGGGGCACAAGAAGGCGAGCGTCGCCGTGCGGTTTAGCCCGGTGCTGTTTGAGTTGCGGGCGGGAGTTGGTGGCGGGACTGCGGCGGCTGCTGCACCAACGTCACAACAAGGAGGGAGGAGTCAGAATGCGGCAGCGGAGAGCCGCGGATGGGGACGGGCACGGCGACGGGGGAGGAGGGTGAGCAGCCGCGCGACGTGGAGGAGAGCATGGAGGTCGACCTTGTCGGGCCGCTCCCGACTCCGAATGTCGGGCAGATAGCGGCGCCGGCGCCACAGCACGCGTCGTTCAACGTCCTCGCGTCGCCCGCGCTTTCGCCGATCGACCGCCGCCCGCCGACGCCTGCTGCATCGAAGCCGGGCACGCCTGCGCTGGGGCACTCCTCCGCGACGCCGCACTCTTTATTGACGACGCCGGCGGCAGGTGCGGGCACGGGGAGCGTGTTCGCGCTGCCGTACCGGATGCTCTACGCGGTCGTCACGATGGACACGGTGGCGATCTACGACACGCAGCAGGCGGGGCCGGTGTGTCTGCTCACGAAGCTGCATTATGACGAGTTTACGGATTTGACGTGGTATGTGGTTTTCACTTCGTTGGTGGCTCGTTTGCGATGTATGTACTGACGGATCCTGCGATTCAGGTCGCCCGATGGCCAATGCCTGATGCTTGCATCGCGCGACGGGTACTGCACGCTGATCACCTTTGACGAGATCCTGCCCACGCACCACACGCAGCAGGCCGCGCTGCAGCTGCAGCAGATCGCCGCGGTGCATTCGGTGCCTATTTCGTACGCACCCAGCCACAGCGCAAGTGGGAGTGGGAGTGGGAGCCAAGGCGCGAGTGGGAGTGCGGGGAGAAAGCGCCCGTTGGAGCCGCTGAGGCCTGCGGCGAGCGTTGATGGGGACCGCGAGCCTGTGTGGCCTACCGGCGGGATGTCTGCGTCGACGTCGGGCGCGAGCGTTTCGAGCATGGACACCGAGCCCGGTGCGGCTGCCGGCGCGAGTACCGCGAGTACAGGCGGGGAGGACCCTGACGGGCCGCCGAAGAAAAAGCGGCGTGTAGCGCTGACAAGAGTGGGGGATCTTTGACGAAGTGTAGCGAGAGAGTGAAACGAAATAAGTGAATGTTATAACGTTAACGGTTGTCGGTCTGCTTTGTCCTTTATTCTCTTGTCGATACTCTGGTCTGCTTAGCGTAGCGAGTGTGCTAATATTGCTGTATATTGGCTGGGATATTTTATTCTCCTCTGTGTTTGATTCTCGCTCTCGCTCGCTGTGGTGAATGCTCTGTTCGTTGCGTGTTCCCATCTCTGCCAGGCCTACATAGCATACAGGGCACTTCAATGATACATCGCGTACTTAACATGCATATGTACATGGTGGAGTTCAACCAGAGAGAATGACTCCACAAATGAAGAAAGGAAGAAGTAAATCATCAAGATTAAAAAGTCTGGAACGACGGTTGTTGGCCACCGTCAGTCTCAGGCCTAGGGCAGCCCTCGCTCTCGCTTTCCGAGGCCGCTGGATTGAGGCGCAGTAAAATCCAAACTTTGTTTCACCGAAAAATGTGATAACAGTTTCTCTGTGCAAGGAGGCGGATCCTATAAGGCAAAGGTTTCCAAATAACATGATACGTACCTACTACCTGTCTAAATTATATACATACCTACCAAATTGGGTCGGTCAGAGATGGTTCTCCTCGACAGGATGGACATTCTCATCAGAAAGAGATAATACGAATCCAAGAACCTCTCCAAGGATCATCGTGAAAACCGTTGAAAGGATCATAAAAATCGTTCCAAGGCTCATCGCCAGCAAAAACCTCAGGAAGAGCATCCAAAACCTTCTTCTCAGACGGACCCTACTGTTAAGATCCCACAAATCAAATAGACCGCCCCCCATTTCAACATCCTCGTAGACATATTTTGAGCGCCTTTTTATGAACGGCGTCTTCGACACGTCCTCATTCTCACCTGACGTCCCGGCGCTCGGTGGTAGCGCCAGGGGTGCTGAAGCAGTTGAGGCCATCGCATTATATGCCCTTGCACTGTCAGCCTGCTCCGGCTTCACGTCTGATACGAGAAATATTGCGCCTACAGTATGCGAGATGCGATCAGGAGCAGTGAGCAAGCGGGGCTTCCCGGGCGCACCATTGTGTTCTGTGACAGTAAACCTGTCATCTAATCGACGAAAAAAATCCGACGGACGAAGGTCGCAATCCTGTCGATAATCGTCAGCCTACAGTGCTGACTAGCAAACTAAGCAGGCATACATCACCCAAGATAGTGCTCCAATCATCGTCGTGGGACAGAACAACGCCGATCGCTTGAGGGGCCTGTCGTGGTGTTAGATCGTCGCTCAGGCTGAAGCTGTCCGAAGACGATGTGACCTTGTAGATAATGTACTCGTTGATTAATTTCGCAGGATTAAAGACCTAAGAGTCAAGATGTCAGTTAGTGCTCGACGATTCGGAAGATATGGCACCATAGCAGTGGGAGAAAGATCAGATAAAACGTTGTTCCCCGCGCGTTGGTTCCCTCTAGTCGCGCCACGACCGAAAAGTACATCGAATGACCAGGAGAACAAAGAGCCCCGGGGGCTGGCCGCAGAGGAACCACCAGAAGAGCTCAAAATTGACTCGAAATCCACGATCGGCGAGGTTTGTACAGTGCCGAAGAGTCTACCCCAACGCCCCGTCGGGAGGGAAATGGACAACCCGTGTATGAATGTGGTCTGGTTCGCAGGGCCGTTTGTGGAGTGGGGATTATGGCATTTTCTGCGGGAGGGGTTTTTTTGTCCATGAAGGCCGCTCCAGCTGTAGGGGTGGTAAGCGGAGCCGGCTGCGACGGTGGGCTTGAAGAAAATCTGGAACTCCTCTCGCGCAGCACGGAACGAGGCCATCCCCCACGACCGTGCCTTTTCACAGCCAGTGACAAGATAAAGATCCCCGTTCGATATTCCACGGCCTCTGGCGCTGTTGATATATTTGTACCAGCTATCGGCATGTTCCGCTGCATATGTTCGCAAATTCTCGACATTTTTCAGCTTCTGGAGGAGGGCCCCATCCGGCAGCGCAAGAACCGCCCCTTGAAGAGCATCACAGCCGAAGCCAAAGTCGCCTCCCGGAAATACACTATACAACGGAAGGGGAATTATGAGCGTTTTTATACTGCGCGGCAGGATGCGTAAGCTACTCACTCAGACAAAGTATTAAGATCTAGCTTTTGAACGTTGGAACTTGAAACAAAGTCTCCCGGAGCGTGATATTCGTGAAGGAGATCGACGGGGTCGTAGAGTGCCAAGGGAGAAAAGCCTTCTGGGGTGTGGTTGACATGGATGGGATCGTCCGGAGCCAGGAAGATGTTGAAAAAGAAATCGAATCCTCCTTCTGGTGTAACTGTCCCTACATCACCAATAGCGACCCCGTGTTGTTGGTACTCCACAGGGAGACTGATTTCCGGCTCTGGTACATAAAGAGGAAATCCTCGTTTCTGATAGAGCATTTGGCGGTAGTAAATTTCGGTGTCGGACAAAGTTCCTGTGGAGGTGTCCAGCGGGGCACTTGGGTGCACTGTCCCGGCTGTCCCGGGCTGAACATCTCCGCGTCAGCAGATGAGGACAGGATGCACAGCTACACCTACGCCTGTGTGGTTATGTACATCTCCGAGCACGAATTGTCCGCCGACAATGTCAAATCCTGCCGCATTCTGAAACAAATGGGACCTATTGTTCAAGTTGGAGGATTAGTGTCAAGGGGGTGCCGGGCCGTGATTCCCGGACCAGGACCTGGGTGGTTGGTCTCGGCCGCCAGGCGGGAAAAAAAAATCTGGGGACCCGTACTTTTGCGGCTCCAGCAGGGTCAGAAATGGTCAAAAATGTCTCAAGCATCCCCCACAAGCAGAAAAGTCAAGTACCACGGGATGGGTATGATTCAAGCTTGATTCACAGTTGAACCTTGGTGGAACCAGAGTGGTCGACCGTTTGGGGTCATTTTAGTTGTTGGAGGAAAAGATCATCCAAGGCGCTGGGATGCATCGGAATCGGTCCAAGCCACCCTGCTTGTATTCTGGCCAGTTTGAACAGTATCTCAACCGAGAAATCCATGTTTTTGTCGGCCAAAACGTGACCCGTGGGACGTAATTACTATATTTGGACGTCACGTGGTTGGTTGGTCTCCTTGGTCGGTCCGAAAATTCAAAAACTGGGTCCGGTTCCAAAATTCACAGAATTTTACACCCTTGATTAGTGTGACGCTACACAGCGCTCTTTGGACATACCCTTGCCCTACCGGCGCAGTTGTAGTATTTGCCATGTCGAAGGGCCACTGGAAGAGATCGAGCGGGGAGAGAACAGGGAGGCAACAGCTGTGATTTCGACATAAGTAGCTGTCATAGAGCTTTCAGGTAAGGCAGTGCATTCAAGCGGGTCCAAGATAGTTCAGGCGCCCGAGGCGTCTGAAGGCGCTCATTGCGTTATCGTTGCCATACCAGAAGGAGAAAATCCAGGTTTGCCTCCGGAATTGTGCACTGCGGTCAAATGAAACCGGTATACCTTCCGAGGGTTCTGGATAGTAAATTACGGCGTTACGGCCTTACGCTGTCATAAATTGCTTGTTTGATACAGTCTCAGAGACTGTGATCGTCAAACACAGATCGATACGGAGGAGGAGGAGGAGGAGGAGGAGGAGTAAATTAACCGCGGTGGTCCCTATAAGGAACGTACGGCTGCTGTACCGACATACATCAAGCCCAAAATGTATGCTACAGCCATTCTGCCGCCCGAACGATACGACAGAACCAACATAGAGATCTTCTCACGAACCGGACCGTCGCAGATGGGACTTGGATACAGCGAAACCATACCCGTGGAGGATGTACTGGCTTGATTGTCAACCCCCAGGCAGATGTCACTGTCTTCGGTATAATGACAGCTGACTCGAGCTGACATGTATCAGGTCAGACCTTCTTTGTGACTGCAGCGTTATTTGCACGTCTAGCTGTGTGGACTTTGTGAACATTGAATTGATTGTGGTTCGGTGGACTCAGGCTTATGCCGACGTGTTTGTGTTGCCTGCCACTAGTTTTCGTGGATTTCTCATCCCCAAAATCAGAAGGAGATGGCGAAGTTGGGGCGCACTCAACGTTTCGGTCGACGTCGTGTAACAGCGGACAGCGGGAGAAATCGGCAAGGTAGTAGACTCGAGCCACTCGATGCATGCACCTTGAATTTTGTCGTAGGTCGTATGTTAGGGGTCGATCAAGCGACGATCAGGCATCGTTGCTCGTTGCCCGAGATGGCCCGAAGGTTAAGGCCGAAATCCCGATCGTCTTGGAAGGCGACTGGAAAAGACGTCGAAGGCCATGTAGGGAATCGCCACCGGTCTAGGTACCCACTGGCTTGTGAGCTGCCGCGATGCGGTCTTTCTCGAGCATTCCGCAAAATAGGGAGGAATGGAAGATGCATGGTCACCTCCTTCCAGCCTTTCGATTGGAGAAAAGACTCGCAGGAAATTCAAGCTCCTGCAGCCGGGCCGGCACGACATTCAAGTTGTACGCACTGATGGAAACGAGTCTTTTGCATGTCAGCGTCCAACTCACAAAACGACATAACATTCACTTCCTCTCGGTATGACACGCAAACACCCAGTGCGGCTGTACGACGGGTATGTTGAGCTGCAGGGCGCGCTAATGCTTGACGCGGGGGAATGGTGCCGCACGGTCCGCACCCGCATTACCACTTGGGCACTGCCCACCAACTTGCAGCATCCGGCGACGGTGCACACACGGAACTGCCGTGGGTTGGAGCCCACTTCGCTCAGTGTCGTGACGGTGGGAGGGGATACGCCCCCGCAGAAATATTGTGACCGCGCGACGTCAAGTCTGCAGCTCGATGCTGGCTTTCGGGTTGCCCGGGTGCCAGGTCCACGCGTTCGTGCTACCGAGCATACACAGCGTCGCGCAGGAGGATATCGTGGTCGACGCAACTAGCGGGGCGAGCCCCGGTGGGAGCATATGGGTGCATCCTTTCGGTCCCTCGTATCATAGTCGGCCGTCGCAGCCAGTGATAGAGGGATTACTCGTACTGGCTCTGACTGGCGGCTACCCGGACGAGGTGCGGAGCAGGGAGAGCCTGGAGGATATTTGTATCCGCAAAAAAAAGGTGGAGGGTGCGGTGCGGGGAGGATGAGGAAAGAGATGGGATGCGCGCTGGGACGGCGAGCGGCGCGCGCGTGCTGAGAAAACCATCGTGCAGCCTCAGCGATGTGAGACGCGATAGGGCTGGAATATAAGGGGGAACCATATGAATGGGATTTCCTTCGAATTGAGAAGTCCAGTTAGACGAGGGTCGGAGCCAAGAGCGTTGGTTGCCCACAAGTTGCTCAAGTGCGAGCCTGGCGGATTGGGAGCACTGACGGTAAGCGGAGTGCCAGCGCTTGTAGCCCAGAAATACTCTAGGCGTAGACTCGAGGCAGTCGTTATTGGGATGCCAGGGAATTGATGACAGTCGACGTGGTCTTGAGGGCCATTGCTCCGCATGGCAGTCCGAGTTCCATCGTATGAAAATGCCAGCGCTCAAAAGTTCTGAGTCCAGATAATTATTCAAGTATGGTAGGGCGATACTACAAAGAGCTACAAAGTAGCTGCGACCTAGAACCGTACGCATATCGCGCCATGGCGTATCATACAGAAAAGGATGTTGACGGGCATTCATTATTCATTTGGGGTGTACATTGTCGTACATGGCCAAGAGCTCGGAACCCTCGCCCGACCTCTCGGCTCGAGTCCCTCGGGAAGCCGTAAAACGTTTGCGACAAAGAAACACTGCATCGCACCAAGCTCGCGACAGCATCAGCAGCCAGCCATCGCGGATTAGGTCGTCATACATTCCATGGCAAAAGCTCGGGAAGCCGTAAAACGTTTGCGACAAAGAAACACTGCATCGCACAAAGCTCGCGACAGCATCAGCAGCCAGTCGTCACAGATTAAATTGTCATACATTCCATAGCTTGAAGGCGGAGAACGTTTGCTGGCCATACGTTACGTCAATGGCGCCCCGCTCGTGGACCACGAGAATTATGTATGACCATGGAGCCTTTGGCTGCATGTGAAGAAAAGACTGGGGTGAGACCGAAGAGGACCGAAAAGAACTGGTATTACCGCAGGTCTCCAGCATAGACACGTCCACGTCCAAAAAAAAAAGCACATGCATGATGAACCAGGATCGGATTCTCGCGCAGCCATCAGCTCATCAAGAATAGATCTGGAGGAGGACAGATGAAATAAGAGTCGGGGTCAGAACAATACTGCATAGAGCCCGGGGAAGAGAGCTGGCACACCTGGGTCAAGTTCCTGGGATGACTGAGAGGAGAATCGGACACGACACTGTCACAGCCCAAGAACACGCCGCCGACTCGGACGCGGCCCGAGGCCTCGCGAGACAGCGCATACACCGCGATCCAGAAAGACCACCCATTCGTAACACGCTGCACTCGCAACTCGCGTAGCCACTGCCACACTGACGTGTCGCGCTCGATGTACAAGGTGTAATGCCTGTTCGCTCCAATGTCGGCGGCCTCGTGCATGGCTTGCGCAGGCCACGCTAGATGAGTCTGTAGTGCTTGGTGCACCTTTGCTTTGGGACTTCCACCGCATACCTTACGCCCGATGCGGGCACGTTGCACGGACGGGCTGCTGAGGTCAATGGTGTCTTGCACGCGGCGGACTCTAATTCATGGAATATAAGCAGAGCATCGCGCGCATGCTTGGTAGGTCGAGGCTTGGGGTGCAGACAGGTACTGCCGGAGCAGAGCCAGTGGGGGTTCAGCGAGGAGCAGGCGCCGCGAAGTAAGGCGCTCTCAGAGCACCGCGCGCACGAGCACCAGGGATCGGCGGTGAGACGGCCCAGAAACATGTATGGGCATACATCGTGTATTTTTGCGATTCTTAGGCATAACCAATGCTACTAAGGATACCAGGATGCACCCCTAGGCTAGTGTAATCAAGCCTAGGGTCCTCTACACGGTGATATAAAGGAGAATCAGAGTGAGATCCGAGCTGCTGGTTGTAAACGTCCAAGATGCGCAAGCTAGACTTACTACTAAGGATATATACCACGCCCGGACTATCGAACGATGAACTTCTATTGCTACAAACGACCGAGACTGCATAGGCATGACTGGCAGGGAATACTAGATGGCCCTAGGGCACAAGATATCGGTACTAGACGTTTGCTAGGCCAGAGCTGGGCTCGCTAGGAACGTTTAATACTTGTCAGGAGTAGCCTAGGCTGGGCGTTGAACCCCCTAGGCCTCAAGACTTGAAACTGGAATGCACCCTAGACATCGAAGGAAGGGTCTAGGGCCGTGTAAAAGGAATGTTGCTCACAGGATTCGAACCAACGAGGGTTCCAAGCGATCAGAGGAGTCAGGTGACAGACGCGTCGCGTCGACACTACAAATAGGGACAAAGCGTGGTTGAATTATGGGATTGCGAGCGCGGTCCCGGGCTGCCGCCTTGGCGTGCGCCCTGCCGAAGTAGAACATGTGGAATAATGCAGCGAGCAGGTCTTATAAACCAGCGAGCGGATATTACTCACCAGCGATCGAGGTCACGGTTTTGGCGGGTGCAGACCTGCCTTGCCTAGGACATTAGAAAGCACCGACGAGACCATGTGGAGAGCACGAGGAATAATCCAGCGAGGGGATATTATCAAGCATGCCGATCCAGGCACGTCCTAGGGCCGAGCGGCGGGTGCCTAGGGCATTTGGAAATATACCCAATCCAGCAAACCGATCGCACCAAAAGCGATCGGCCGGCCAGACTTCACGACAACTCGACACGGCAGCCGTTTTCTTGGCTGCTGTATGACTCAAGACCTTATCTAGCTCGCTCATTTTCCTTTATCTCCATATATTTCCTGTAAACTGTATATAAAGCTGCCTAGGAGCACCGCAAAAAGCCAGTTCATTGCGACGAGATCCCCCAGACTTAGGTCGAAGGTTTCAATAAAGTCTGTGGTGTCCTCAGGTTGGCTTCGCGGAGATTCGTTCAATTTCTGTTTGTAGTTGCTCTATAAATTGGTGTTTGTGTGATAATTGATTGAGTTGTGATATAAATTCCACGTTGTCTGACCCGTAAGAAGGCATTCACGTACAAACGAGTCGCTGCAGCACTGGCATAAGCTCCAAGAGGATTGCCGTTGGGTTCTGAGTACTAGACGTGCTGCCTTGCCCCCGGATTCTTTCCGTTGTCTTTTGCATTGGTTGTAGGATTCCCAAACAAATGTTCTTTGGCCAGACGCTAGAGTCCACTGTTTAAGAAGGTCTTGCAGTGTTGGTTTCATAAAGTCCTCTGTTCCCTGGGTCATAAAGTTGACGCCTTGGACCTTGGCATCGATCCTAGGGCTTTAAAGTAAGCTCCTAGCGTTCAACCCGTCCCGGAAAAACACATATAAAACATTTGGTTCATTGCCTAGGCGAGGCATTTCAGTCAGTTTATACTACTGGAAGTTCAGTACAAGATTGTAGACCCCACCCCAACGAGACTTTGTTGCGTTTAGTTCGATTCCAGCTGTCCGCATACTACGGAACGAACCCCGTCCCCGCAACTTTGGTGTGCGCTAATAGTATAAGTGTGTGTGTGTGTGTGTGTGTGTTGGTTGGTTGGTTTTGTGTTCATTCACGAAGCTAAACTAGTTAGCATTTGTATACCCCATAGTCAAGCGCCCCGTTTCATCTGGAGCCCCACGCGGGGGTTCAGTTTCGAAACTTTTCGTAACAAAAAGTTTTTGGTTCCAAAAACCGGGGGGAGTGGGAAGTCTCAGGACTTTTAGACGGTTGCAGTTGAACGTGAAATATATCGATTGAGCCACAAACCTGTCAGACGAACAGTCAAACAGTTTGCAAAGTCGATCGCGCATTCCTAGGAGGGTACAGTCGTCTCTTATACCAGAGCCTGTAGCTTTTTCGGTTTCCGCAAAACCAAGGACAACATATACTTCGAAGAGGACTGCTGCAAGCATCTCTTCAGGTACTAGCGAGTTCCAAGTGGCGCAAGACAGCGTTTCAAGAGGGCGTGAGCAAGTTGCGTCAACATTGAAAGCGCGTCAGGCAGATCTAGAGCTTGATAGACAAAGAGGACCGTCCTTGCCACCTTCACCTGAGCGTGGTAGATCACCCCCTTCTTTGGAACAACCGGAAGATAATCCGGGTCAGACTGAGGCACGCATCTCGAACCCGCAGCCTAGTCAGAACACAAATCCTGTGTTGAATAGTTCAATACAGCCCCCTGCGTTTATAACAGTCCAAACAACTGTCCTAGCGCATCCCGTACAGTCAAGTTCTGTGCAAAAACCCGTACAATTAAAACCCGTACAAAAGAAACTGCAATACAACATGTTGGGACCTGGAGCTATGGATGTTACCAAACTTCCGAAGGCTTGGGGCAAATATGAGTTGCAGTGGAACAGGCAAATCGAGTGAACTGAAGTGGTATCTTGATGCTATTGAAGACTGTTATTCGATCAGCCAAACCGGCGAATGATCAAGAGAAGAAGTGGCTCCTACTCCGATATGTGAAGCCAGAGATTAGACCCCAGTGGGAAGCTTTTGAAGCCATCGAGGAGAAATACTCGTACGAAGATCTCAAGGACGAGGTCCTGGACAATTATCCAGAGTGCAAGGATTCCGAGCATGGTTCCATAGCAGCCCTAGAGAAGTTTGTGGCCCAGACAGACAGAGTTACCGGTAAAAGCCTATCAAATCTGAAGAGCTATGTTCGAGGGTTTAAGGCACAAGTTAACAAACTCTGGCCGGATCGCATAACGAACCGTGAAGTGTCGAAGCTCTTCATGGCAGGTTTGAGTGAGGGAATGGGCAGAGAAGTCCGCACCATGATGCGGGCGGCTCCCAAAGAAAGCCTAGGATCCTTCAAAGCTGCCAAAGCGCGATGGGAAGAGAACGAGGAAACTAAGGGTAAACCTTATTCGTTCGCTGCGCGAGAGAACGACGACCCTCATGACTGGCGGGATCTGATAGACGCGGCTACCAGGATAGTTGAAGAGGAAGCTTTTCAATACTATACTGCGTACAATGGAGGTCAGGAAGAGAAAGCGCACAAACGCACCGTGCTGATGCATGGGACTGATTCCTCACCAGATTCGGGCATTTTGAGCAAGCTAGTGGAGAAAATTTCGAGCATGGAGACTGCGTTGGAGAAATCAGTGGAAAACCATATGGAAAAAGCGATGGCACAGCACCTGGACAAGTTCGTAAACCAGAATCATAAAGAAGTGGCAGAGCTGAAAGCGCAAGTGGAAGAAATCAAGTCTAAACCTGCGCCTAGGCAAAATTATCAGCCAAACAACTTCAACAATAATGGTCCTAGGCCCGTTCGTGGAACAGGGTGTTTCTATTGCGATGAAGATGGTCATTACATTGGGGATTGTGTGAAGCGGCATGAAGATATTGACAAGGGTATCGTCAAGGTCGTGGACGGACGGACTATGTTCTTTGATAGCAAAAACATTCCGCGAGAGCCTAAACACAAAAGTCAGCGCGTCAAAGCACTTGAGTATTACTCTCACCGGTCGCTCAACCAAAATGTTCAGTTGGAGGATCCCTATGCTTACTATGGTGATGAAGAAGAGAATGCGTATGACTCTCGGGACGATGAGATTCGAACGTTGAAAGCCGAGAAATTGCAATTGAACCAGTTGTTGGCAGTTCCACAACCTTCAAAGCAAATTATGCGCAAACCTGAACCAAAACAAGATGAGTCAGGGGGGACGCAAGGCACGGCAACGAAGACCATTGACCGGTTAACTTCACTCTTGGAGAGAACTGTGGATCAACTGGTGCAGACCAGGGCAAACAGAGGTTCCGCTGACGCTGAGGGCTCGGATTTTCAATGAAACCGAGGACGGGGGCAAAAACCCGTCACAAGCCCCCTGAGGACAACCAGCCAACGGGCGAGAAAGCTGATAAAAGCACAAAAACAATTGAAAAGTCCAATAAAAACCCACAAAAACAGAGCAATCAGAGTCAGCGAGCGTTTGTAGAGATACCCTTGAGAGAGAAACAGAAGAAAGTCCCGGACAAGCGGCCAACTGAGCCCGCTAGGGGGGATCTTGACGCTCCTAGGGAGGCATTAGAGTCGCCTAGGGCTGATAAGGAACCGCCTAGGAAGCCAGAACAAGCGCTAGGGAAGGGCAACCCGAGTAGAACTTTGCCAAAAGTAACCGTAGAGGAAGTTGAGGATTCGGGAGAGGGCAATTCTCCTATCAACCCGGTAGAGGAGTTACCTTTTCGAAATGTCCCGCCGATCGAGAGGGTGGAAGCATCCGAAGTTCTGCCTCGCAAGCCAGATGGGCCTGGGAAGTCTGTTGAGAAACGGGCAGAAGGGTCTAAAGCTTACAGAGTTACACCTAATGTTGATATAGAAGCGGCCACAAAAAGAGTGGTGCGAGATATTGAAAACACGACGGTTCAAGTAACTGTAGGCGATCTTTTGGCTGTCAGCAATGGCGCTCAACGGGGAATTGCGGCAAAGATGGGCAAGTCCAGACGTTCGAATTTTATTCAGAACATAGAAGACGACGTACTGGCAGAAAATGTTCAAAATTTTTCAGCAACAATGGTGCCGATGTTGGGGGGACCCAAAACAAAGCCCCTAGGCTCGAAGAATTTGAACGTACCTGATAGAGCGGCTCAGTACATGAGTCTGCCAGTAGATGCAATCTCGATTAACGATCTTGAGTTCGATGAGGCGCCTTGGGTGATGAACCAAGCAGTCGCGCATATGCCAGAGGGAGCGTACGTGTTGGAAGACCCTGTCACCCAATACTTAGATTCGTTGGCACCAGGCGAATTGCCTAGGATCATTTATGCCAGCTTACCTTCAGCGCACTTACGGTGTATCTTTCCAGTCATAAATGGAATATTGCGTGTAGAGTCGATTCTGGATTCAGGATCACAGATCGTGTCAATGGTTGAGTCGACGGCAGCGGAACTCAACGTACCTTGGGACCCAGATGTTCAGATTTTGATGCAGAGTGCGAATGGCCAGTTTGAAAAGACGCTAGGCCTAGCAAGAAACATACCTTTTCGGATGGAAAACATTGTGGTGTACCTGCAGATTCATATTTTGCGATCTGCACCGTATGAATGCCTCCTAGGGCGACCCTTTGATATCATTACGGAGAGTATTGTTTCAACTCTGGCGAACGGAGAGACTACCTTAACCATGAAACACCCTAGGACAGGTGCGCGCTTGACGCTGCCTACCTATAAGCGTGGAACAAGGAAAGTCCTTCAAAAGGATAAACCGGTGAAAGAGACGGAAGAGGGCGAGTCAGAAAAACCCAGTCCAGACCAGGATTTTTGAGTCTGTTCGATGAACTCGAGGATGGGGGAGAACTTATGACAACCTGGGACTATAACGATAAGGGGGAACTGATTTGCACGGGTTATGGATCACCAAAAGAGGGTAGAAAGGCAACGAAAGCCGACCGAAGAATGGCGTACCTATGCGCATCTCAAGAGGCAGTAAAGGAGGATGAAAGTGCGGCACAGTTGTTGAATCAGTACATAGGAGACTTGGAAAAGGATCCTGGTATGGATGTCTTCGTATACAGTGAAGCAGACCCTCCAACACGGCGCCAGAGACGAGCAAAAGAGCCCCCAGTACCAGAGAAACGTCCTAAGAAGCCTATAGATGCGGGAAAAATGACCCGCAAAGTTATGTGGCTGATGAAAGACCAGTCTAGGGGGGGAGCGCCAGTCCTAGGGAAGCGAGTAAAAGCCACGACTTGGCCGAAGATGCCGGAGGTGCCGGAAGTTCCTAGGGAATCAGTTATTGATGCCTCCAAGGAAGAAGCGAAGGTTAAACCGCCGCTAGCCAAGGATAAACCCGAGGTGAAGGTACCCGAGAAACCGATTGTTGAAACAGAGAAGCCTGAAGTTGTAACTCCAGTACTGGATAATGAGCCTGCAAAAGCTTCATTCCTAGGGAAAAAGTACAAACCAGTAGCCGACAAGATTAAACCGATTTTGGCCGAGCTACCTGAGAAATTCAGGATTGAGCGAAAGATTACTGGAGACCCTTTGCAGGACTTGCCTACATTGAATCCCAATCCACCGGAGTTTACTCCTACGGGAAGATATACGGCAGAACGAAAGGAGTACATAGATAGTGTGCATAAAGACGGTCTCATGAATGAGGAAGAACTCAAGTTTGCGCACCATTTCATGATGCAAGCATGAGAAGAACTTCGCATGGGAAGAGAGTGAGCGGGGACAATTCAAGCATGAGTTTTTCCCACCATGTGGATATGCCGGTTGTTAAACATACACCGTGGGTCTGTTCGCAGATTCCTATTCCACCAGGTCACTTTGATGAGTTCTGTAAAAATATCAAGTCTAAAATTGACGCTGGTGTTTACGAACCATCGAACTCCTCTTACCGTTCACCTATCTTCGCGGTAATCAAGAAGGATGGCAAGTCACTGAGAATTGTGCACGCACTGGAGAGATTGAACGAAGTCACCATTCAACATTCTGGGGTCACGCCTGGAACTGAGAAGCTAGCAGAACATTTTGCGGGCAGAGCGTGTGGTGCTACTTTAGATATGTACGTTGGATACTGATAATCGAGACCTAGCGGAAAGTTCAAGGGATTATACCACGTTTCAAACACCCTTTGGGTCACTGAGATTGGTTAAACTGCCCATGGGTTGGACCAACTCGGTTCCTATCTTCCACGACGATGTCACGTACGTCTTGCAGGATGAAATACCGCATGTAACGATACCGTATATTGATGATGTAGCAGTGCGTGGTCCAGCCACGAGATACGAGACAGCAGATGGTGATTATGAGAGAATTCCAGAGAACCCAGGTATTCGACGATTCGTTTGGGAGCACTTCCAGAATTTGAATCGGGTAGTTACTAGGATGGGTTATGCGGGAGGTACTTTCTCAGGATTGAAAGCGGTATTATGCGCGGATGAATTCATGGTAGTGGGTCACATCTGTTCATATAGAGGAAGGATCGCGGATCCGAAACGGATTGAAGTTATCAACAACTGGGGATCTTGCGCCAACTTTTCACAGGTGAAGGCTTACCTAGGAACCGTTGGTGTGCTGAGAAATTTCATTGCTGCGTATGCAGATATAGTCGCACCTATAAATGATTTGACGAAGAAAGATGTTCCATTCGCTTGGACCCCGGATTGTGATAAAGCGCAGAGATTGATAAGAGAGGCTTTGAAGGATTGCCCAGCGTTGAAACCACTCAATTACGACTGGAATTCGGACATTGTGTTGCAAGTAGATACTTCGTGGAGGGCTATAGGGATTATAATCTACCAATTAGACCCAAATGACCCAAAGAAGAAATATTTCGCACGGTTCGCATCAATCACGCTAGGGAAGGTTGAGGCCAATTACTCGCAACCTAAAAGGGAGCTGTATGGCATGATGAGAGCCTTGGAAGCCATGTATTATTGGATCTTTGGCGCTAGGAAGTTGGTAGTTGAGACAGATGCGCTGTATATTAAGGGTATGCTGAAGAATCCTGGAATGGGTCCAAATGCTACTATTAACCGATGGATTGAGAAGATTCTGATGTTCCACTTCAAATTGAAACATGTGCCAGGCGAAAAGTTCGCACCGGACGGCTTGTCTCGCAGAGATCCGCATCCGGGGGACGAAGTATTCCCTAACTCGGAAGAAGGCTATGATCAAAATTTGCCACCAGAGGACCATGAGGACGCCGATAAGGACGGTCCACAGCCTCTGGATTTCGAAGAGTTCAAGCACACGATTGATACTAGGGGGGGATATCTGGTTACTAGCGCGCTGGCCCAGTCAGTAGAAGATTTCAGAGAAGAAACTATGAGAGCGGCAGAATTGGAAGGGAAAGCCTCTAGGAAACTAAGGCGGACTTACGAGGATGCTGGAGAAGTAGTACCTGCATATGTACAGGCAACTGAGCCGTTGATTCCAGATTTAGAAGTGAAATGGGATCCGGAGAAGAGCGTTCCTTATTTTGAGAAGAAGCGCTCGGACTCAGCTAGGAGACAAGATAACGAGCTAGGGACTATTAAAAAGTGGCTAGGAGATCCATTGGAAAGGCCAAAAGGGTACGAGGACGACCACAAGTACAGAAGATTTGTCAGAACAGCTTCCCATTTCTTTCTAAAGGGGGGGAGGATGTATAGAAAATCTTTTGGAACGTCGCATCAGCTAGTAGTGGATAAAATGCACCGAATGTTCATGATGAAGGCCGCACACGATAGCCTAGGACATAGGGGATTCTACGCCACGAAAGAGTTGCTTTCCTTGAGATTCTGGTGGCCGGAGTTAGACAGAGATGTCAGTTGGTATGTCAAAACTTGCCATTTATGCCAGGTCAGACAGACAACGCTCTTAAAAATTCCGCCGGTGATTACCCACACCCCGAGTTTGTTTCAGGTGGTGCACGTAGATGTCATGGTAATGGGGCAAGTGTCAAACAAACACGGCCTAGTAGTCGACGCCAGAGACTCCTTGAGTAGATGGCTGGAAGCTCGCCCATTAATCAAAGACACCGCACAAGCAATAGGTCTATTCCTTTTGGAAGACATTATATGTCGATGGGGTTGCCCATCTAGGCTAGTAACGGACAATGCTAAGCAATTTATTGCAGCAGTAGAGTGGTTGAAAGAAAAGTATGGGATACCGAATATCTTGATTTCGCCGTACAATTCACAAGCCAATGGTACCATTGAAAACGGCCACTTTCCAATTAGACAGTCGTTGTTCAAAGCTACGGGGGGGAACATTGCCAAGTGGTTCTATTTTTTCTACCTAGTTGTCTGGGCGGATAGAATTACGATCAGGAAAGGCATGGGTTGTTCACCGTACTTCTTGGTTACCGGAGCGCATCCAATTTTGCCTCTGGATATCGAGGAGGCCACTTGGTTGGTTGAAATTCCTGGCAGAACGTTAACGGACTCAGAGCTGATTGGATTCCGAGCGCAGGCTCTAGCTAAGCACACTTCACATGTGGCAGCTATGAGGGAACGAGTTGACTATGAGAAACGGGTAGCGGTTAGGAAGTACGAGCGGTATAACGAGAACACCATTCAAAACTTTGATTTTCAACCAGGGAGCTTAGTATTGGTTCGCCATACTCAAGTAGAGAAGTCCTTGGATCACAAGATGCAACCTAGGTACCTAGGGCCGATGGTAGTAATACGTCGGACCAAGGGGGGGTCGTATTTGGTCGCAGAAATGACGGGGGCAATGTTTCATACTAAAATCGCGGCATTCCGGGTAATTCCGTACGAAGCGCGACAAAGCATTCGCCTGCCTAAGAATATTCACAAGATCATTGATATATCCAGAGAAATGCTTGAGAAGTTGGTGAACGAGGAAGAAGACACCGCTGTCAGTGAGAAGCCGGCGTACAAAGGCAAAGACTTGTTATTCAATAAAGTACGGATTAGAACAACTCCGGAAGAATACGAGGAGCCCGAAACGTCAGAGTCAGAGTTGGGTGAAGATGAAGAGTTTGAACCGTTCGGACTGGACTCAGAAGTGGAAGACGAGGGACCTAGACGCTCGAAACGGACGAAGAAGAGTATATGAGGCACTCCTAGGGGCAAATAAACGGTCCTAGGAAGGTTGAAATGTGCGCTAGCCGTTTATTAATCGCATCTTGGGTTGTTGAAAAACACACTACATAACAGTGGTGGCCAAAATTCTGCGACAGAGACAAGTAATCCGGTTAACAGAAGAACGAATGAGACACTGAGAGGACGTACTGTGACCTAGGCAGCAGGACGACTGCATCAAAGCCGTGAAGAGTGGCCAAACGGCGAACAATCCACTGAACAGCATTGGGGCCGTAACCAAGATAGTTCCACTCGGAGTACAGCTGCTGCAGCTCGGCTAGGCCTTGCATGGTGGCGATACGCTCCTTCATCTGACGACGAATGACGTTGTAGTAGCCGCGGCGGAGATAGCGGAACGCTTCAGGGACGTATGGCTGAAGCTCTTGTAAAGAGAATCGGTCACGGCCAAAAGGGAAAGCTTGGGTGAAAACTGGGTTAAGAAATAGCTGGAGTGGTAGCAACGGGACTCACTTATCTGAATCTCGTCGCGAGCATCTTGAGCGTATTCCCTCCAGGCATCCAGAGACAGTAGAAAACAGTCGGAGAGTTGGCGCCGTTCACACCAGTGACACGCGCGCCCCCAGGAATGCACAATACACACGAGGCCATGAGCTTCGCAGGTTGAGCAGATGCTAGCGGGCTAGATTCAGGTTGAACATAGGATGTGCGACTATAAAAAGTCAGAAAGAGTACCTTCTGGTCCTCAAGCATGTACAGCGTGAATTCTACGAGCTCGTTTCGAGGAAACATTGAGCGCTAGGGGAAAACAGGACGAGATCTGGAAGTCCTAGGCGCAGCCCTAGGGGGTATTTATATCCCTAGGCGTGTGTCGAAGTTCTTAAGGAGACCGATCATGACCTTTCAATCAATTGATTGATAGATACTGCTACGGTAACTAAAGATAGGGCGGGAAGGACTAGTGCTATCCCTAGGCGTACGAGACAAAACGATTGTGGTTACTGTTGAAGTAAGGAATGAGTTCTGTTGAAGAACGAGGGAAAATAGGTAACGGGAATGGTTTAATGGAGTGTAGCAACGAAATCAAGCCTGTCCGTTGACTGTTAGATCGGGGAAAGATCAAATTGGAATAAATACGCACGGCGGTTTCATCGTCAGCTCCCTTTCCATCATTCAACTTGAGAAATTTGAGATTGAGCCGTCGCGAGCTCGGCCATAAGGAAGTCCCGGAGGCTGAGATAGTGATAGATGCGCTGAGCGGTGTTCTCGATCTCGCCTTTGAGCTCTTTAACGCGGGCTTCGACCAAAGCTGGGTTGGCGTCAAAATTTTCGCCAACAACGGACTTGGCACGATCGATGAGGTCGGAGGAATTGTCCTCCGCGTATTCTGAGAGGAATGGCATCAGAAGGATAGCTTATAAGTGCAAAGAACGAGACCACGGACCGGTAGTTTCATCGGGCTCTTGAGTCGAAACCTTGCGCTTTTTGCGGGACTTCTGGGAAGACTTGCTACCTTCGGCAGGTTCGTCCACTTCGGCAGCAGGCATCTGAGGAGCCACGGAGAAATAAGGGCCAGCACGATAACAAGAACCGAGACGTACCAGCTCGGCGTGCTTGGCAGCCAACTGGGAATATCGAAATAAGTAAGGGTGCTAGAGGGATAAATATATCCCTAGGCCGGGTGAAAACGCGCCTAGGGGGACGTACCTTCTTTTCATTGCGAATTTTGGAACCCCTAGTCTCAACGGCCGGCTCAGCAGTGCCGTCCTTGCGAGTAACGGTCTGGTTCTCGGGACCAGCCTCGCAAACGTGCTTCGAATGGAAGGGCTTGAAGCAAGTGTGGCATTTGACGATCTAAGAAGGATTGAGGTACAGAAAGGGGCAAGCAATAAATGGGTAGGGCGCACCTCGGGAGCGTTCTGGCCTTTCTTGAAGTTGAGCGACTTGGGAACGGCGCCGGAGCCTGCCTTCTCGGAATTAGGCTTGGGCTTGAGCTCGTATCCATCGTCGACGTCCATCTGCAAGTCGTCGAATTTGCGGGACAAGAGAAAGATGGCTGAAGTGCAAATACCTCGTCAGCATTGGCGTCGTCGTTGTCTTCGGACCCACTTTCAAGCTCAATCTTGCCAACTTGAGCACCACAATCAAAGACATGGAAAGGCATGCTCACCACGACCGACTAGGGAGGGTAGCATCAGAGAATGTATGAGTAGAGAAGTAACACAACGCACCTTGGAGTCTTCGGACTTCTCAGCGGCCTTGGGCGCCTTGCCCTTGCCCTTGGGAGAAGGCTTCTCGGGCGCCTTGTCGTTAGCCTTGGCAGCAGCAAGCTCGGCCGCACGCTTGGCTTTGCGCTCGGACATATGCGCGTAGCAGTCCAGCATGGCCTGGATCTCACCAATGGCGACCTTCGGAGGGGCGAAAGTTGGGTTGTTGGCGACGTTGTCCTTGATGATAGCGAAAAGGCCTTTGAGGCATGCGACGGTAGTGGCCTGCGAAGGATGAATGAGTCCCTCCTTGTACGCATGAACCGCGGTCTGAAAAGAATTAGTCTAGGCTAGGGATTATAGAACGCTGGCAAAAAACACACCGCACGGTTAATGGTGTTGTTCAAAAGAAGAGACACCATGGTGGGCGGCAGTGTAGCATGCAGCGGCGCGAATTCCTGATAAGTAGAGACGAATTCGGCTCCAGCCTCGAGGGCGGCCATGATAAAGGAGCGTGGTGGAAACGGGATGGATGGCTAGAACGCTTAGAAGGTCAGCCTTTTATAGCATTCAAAGATGCGCATCCGTGAAGTGGACAATCTGTAAGCGGAAACGTTACTGGAAACAAGTCATGGTCACAGAGTTACCGGATCTGTCGGGTCCTGTCACTGAAATCGGTTAAGCGGGGACGCTTAAAGATTTAAGTTGGGGGGAGAAGGCAGAATGGGGAAATTTTGAAAATTTTCGGGTTTCGGATAGTCCTAGGACGCATGGTTTGAGGCCTAGGCCAAGGAAAACACTGCTAGGGAACATATGAATTTCCTAGGCGACACATGCTGAGGTCAAGCCAACAGTAGCATCCATGTGCAGAGTTTGCCAAGGAACAAAGCAATCAGAGTCCGATTCAGGAAGCTATGTTCGTTGAAATTGATGATCGAAAGATAAGCGGCAACGAGATCTGATAAGCGGGTTGTATGGGGAAAAGAAGCCTAGCTTTGACGTCGGCCGTAAGGATCGACGTTGAAACGGTCCACCTTCCAATCAAGAAGGCCCCACGATAATCACTCAGAAACGGTGCGGAGATGCGCGATATCAGAACAACAGAACAGGTTTTGGATGAAACTAGAGAGTCCCTAGGCTAAAAATATAGCCCTAGGCGGGTCGTTGAAACGCTAGGCCTTGGCCGTGGCGTGTTCACGAAACATCTGCTAGGGATTCTTAAAATAGAAGCCTAGGGCGGACTTTGCAAGACGAGAATTGAGAAGTGAAGTTCAAATTGGGAAAACTATACAATCACGATTGTTAAGAAGAGCAAGGGGAACCTTATGGGACTATGAGGAGCTTGTTTAGAAATAAATCAGCTCACCCAGATAGGCCCAAGTTCAACTTATACTAAAAATCGTTCGTGTTGCATGATTCCTTAAGAACTTAGGTTGAGATTTAAAGAAAAATTGAAGTTGTGGTTCACGCGAGTATTCAAAGACAACAAAAAGACTTGGGTTATTTGATTTCAAAACAACTAACTAAGCTTTTGGGGTTGGACGACAAAATTCTATCTACTATGAAGTCCGTGGTGATAAGTAGTAGAACGTCCATAAAAATCGCGCGAGAAACAAGCAATAAACGTAGATATGCGATGCGTAAAGAGATAGGTTCAGCCAATCGACATGTCGCCAACTTGCGCGGCCCCGGAATCATCTCCTGGGTTGTCCAAGTCGTGAAACGAGATCTCCTGCCTTTCAGGAGATCCCGGCTTGGTCAGGAAAGACGAGTCGGAGGTGGGCATCGGTTGCGCGGGATCCGGAGGTGGCGATGGTGAACGAGCCACGGGAGCGGGGGCAAGCTGGGCGGGCTGGGCGGCCTGCTGAGCCTGCATGGCGACGAACGCCTCCCACTTCGAACGTTCCGAGTCGGGCACGAACGACGGCAACAACGACGACGCGGGCGCCGAGACGGTCGGAGCAGGTGCGGGCGCGGGAGTAGGAGCGTGGCGTTGGGCAGCGGCCTGAGCACGAGCTTCCCCCTGGCGGCGCGCGGCCTCGTAGTCGGCATACCCAAGCTGTTCGGTCAAGGGATCCGACGACCCGAATCGGTGGTCGTGGGCGCGGTAAAGATGTTGGCGGAATTTGACGATGGTGATGAAAACATGTTGAGAGAACCAGTCGCGTAGGGGCGACGAAGAGCGGACTCAGAATTGTCGTTGGAAAAAACCGACGCTGCCTGCTGCTGAAAAGAAACGCGGCGAGGAGGCCTGCACAGTAGGAGCATCAACGGCGTCGAACTGACGCTTCCGCGACGATTGGGCGGAAGACTCGGGGTGGGACGGCGATTGATGATATACTGGTGAGGCGGGGCGGACGCGGGGATCCGACGAAGGTTGAGCGCGCTGCGGAGAAGACTGCGCCGCAGGAGGAGTAACGAAAGGCCGGGAGGGCGCTTTCCCCTTCGACTGGCGACGCATCTCCAAGACGGCAGCAGGGGGAGGTCCAACCGCGTTGACATCGTAACCGGCGGGGATTCTATGAACGCGTTCTTCAACCTGACGAGATTCAGCAGGGAGGCGGTCGAATTCGCCGAAGACGGTCTGCTGGGTGGGGCCGTGGACGTAGAAGTGCGTCTCGGGTTCGGCGGCGTCTTCAGGAACAACGTCCCCGTCCTTCGAAAGGCCAAAAACTTCAGGAGGAGGGTTCCGATCCCGAAGATCAGACATCGCCGACCCGTAGTCGATCCCAAGACGCGCGAACAAGGTGGAGAGGGTCTGCAAGTCCTGCGGGTTCTCGAAACACGAGGCGAGGTCATCAGGTTTGAGCACCTGGCGTTGTTGCTCGAGGAGAATGCAGGCTTCCGAGAGGACATCGTCGTAATCAAGCATAGAGTTGCGGAGCAAGTAGTGGTGAAGGTCGGCGTTGCGACGAGCGACAATGACACGCTGGAGCACGTTCATGATGCCTAAACGAACAGTTGGTTAATTAAGGCCGTCCAGATAATAGAAATATGGAAAGACGTACTGATGGAACCAACATTGTTCAAAGGTCGAAGACGTTCTTGCGCGATCAAGAGTTGGAGGACGCTGGGGTGCAGCGAGCAAGACATTTTGCCTTTGTTGCAAGCAAAGCAGCGCTTGCCCAAGCCGCGCGAAATACAACGTTGGCCACGGGTGGCGCAGTTGGAACAAATATAGAATGTCTGAAAAAGAATGTTGAAGTAAAAAGGCGTTGAGTAGAAAAAGGGAACGCACCACATGTCCCTCGGGGACGATGGTGGCATCATGCACAACGACCGAGGAAACCTTCTCGACAGCGACGGGTGGGAGCGAGAATTCCGCCAGTGGGTTTATCGACCACGTCTACGAGAAGGAAGAAGGTTAGTGGTGGCACGAAGCGTTCGCGGGATGAAAAAATGACTTACTGGGATATATTTCGGCCACTTCGTCAAAATGGTCGGACAAGTAACCCATGTCGTGAGTACGACGAACATAGGCGTCGATGTCGGCGGCTTGATCGGCCGCATGGATGTTGCCAGTGGGGGCGATCTCCTCGACATCAGGCGATATCCTAAAAAACGGATGTAGATCAGCGAAAGAACAGATTAGATGTCGTAGGAACAAACTTACGAACGAGCGGCTTGGTGCCCACGGCCGACAACGGCGGCGCCTCTGCCAATCGGTTTGGGTTTGGGACGTTCGACGACGGGCGGAGTCAACTGGCGACGGGACTGAACCAAAGTCGTTAGTTGATTAAGCAAAAAGTGCAAAAATAGACGAGAACATACCGAAGATGCTTGAGGCGGAGGGGTCTCGGCCACCGATGGAGAACGGTGACGGGCTTTCTTGGTAGGCGGCGGCGCTTCGTCCCCGCTAGACGCATAGCGCAGGCTGGCCGGAATGCGAGGAAGTTCGAAATGCGAATCAGGCAACGAGGGGATGAAAGTCTGCAACACCTCGTTAGTAAAAAGCGAGAAAAGGGATCGAGGAGAGCATACCTCGATTTCAGCACGACGGTCGAGGTCCGGAGGAACGATATTGTACAGCGTGGGGAACGATTTCTTCCAGGCGAATTCGGGGTAGGCCTCCTTGGCCTCACGAACGGCGATCCAGATTGAGAGCAGGAAAGCTTCAATTTCGATGGGCCCAATATCTGTTTCCGCCCGGAACTTTTTCTGAAAAAGAGATCGTATGAGCACAGAGTAATAGTGAAAAGAGGAAGCGGGTGGCACTAACCATGACGCGTTCACAACCCTGGAAGATACCCTGGAGTTGGCCACAGGAACGACGGGGGACGGCTCCACTCTGGAGGAGAGGGATCATCGCCTTCACCTCGGAACAGACGAGCGGGGCCCATCGCGCCTTGGTCTGCGCAGCGCTGAAAGGTGGGTGGATGACGGGCTTGGGCGCCGCCTCCGCCTTCTTCTTGTTTTGCTTAGAGGGAGGCGTGACGGTAAAGCTACGCGCCGAAGCGGGACGCAAGTTGTAGTGAGGGCGTTGAGCCAGCGAGAACGAAAGTGGGGTGGTGGGAGTACGGAAGCAAGAGAGATTGGGCTGCGGAGACCCTGAACCCACGACATCAAAAGTTAGAAAGAAACTTTAGATGAATGAAAATGGAAGGGCACCTAGGCAATTGATTTGCTAAAAATATTTCCGCCTCAAGGCCACAAGAATTGATTTACCTAGGAACGACTCACACGCATTCAATTGCCGTTGATGAAGTCCTAGCAAGGTGCTTCTACCGAGAGGTCTGAAGGGTAGGCCTAGGGAAGAGAGACTCTCCTAGGGGAAGTGGTCAGAGAAGGAAGAGACAAGTCACGAATGCCCCTATGATGGCATGTGGCGGATCTTCAATTAGAATGTCGTAATATGATGAACTTCTTAACACGGAGGCAAATCTGGTCAATTGAGATAAGATTGCGCTTATCTAGAAGGCACACGGTTGAACTGAGCTTAGTCGGCTATGGGAAAGATCAGTCGGAAATTGGTTAAAGCAGTAGGATGAAGTTGTTCAGATGTGGACGATGGGCAAAAATAAAACAAGTATCCGACGGGTGATATCAGCCCTAGGACCACTAAATATTGCGGCGAATGGCGCCTGCAAACAACCGGGGACGGTTGAGATTTAGTGAGGGGGAGATGAGACGGCCCAGAAACATGTATGGGCATACATCGTGTATTTTTGCGATTCTTAGGCATAACCAATGCTCCTAGGGATAACAGATTGCACTCCTAGGCTAGTGTAATCAAGCCTAGGGTCCTCTACACGGTGATATAAAGGAGAATCAGAGTGAGATCCGAGCTGCTGGTTGTAAACGTCCAAGATGCGCAAGCTAGACTTACTACTAAGGATATATACCAAGCCCGGACTATCGAACGATGAACTTCTATTGCTACAAACGACCGAGACTGCATAGGCATGACTGGCAGGGAATACTAGATGGCCCTAGGGCACAAGATATCGGTACTAGACGCTTGCTAGGCCAGAGCTGGGCTCGCTAGGAACGTTTAATACTTGTCAGGAGTAGCCTAGGCTGGGCGTTGAACCCCCTAGGCCTCAAGACTTGAAACTGGAATGCACCCTAGACATCGAGGGAAGGGTCTAGGGCCGTGTAAAAGGAATGTTGCTCACAGGATTCGAACCAACGAGGGTTCCAAGAGATCAGAAGGAGTCAGGTGACAGACGCGTCGCGTCGACACTACAAATAGGGACAAAGCGTGGTTGAATTATGGGAATTACGAGCGCGGTCCCGGGCTGCCGCCTTGGCGTGCGCCCTGCCGAAGTAGAACATGTGGAAGTAATGCAGCGAGCAGGTCTTATAAACCAGCGAGCGGATATTACTCACCAGCGATCGAGGTCACGGTTTTGGCGGGTGCAGACCTGCCTTGCCTAGGACATTAGAAAGCACCGACGAGACCATGTGGAGAGCACGAGGAATAATCCAGCGAGGGGATATTATCAAGCATGCCGATCCAGGCACGTCCTAGGGCCGAGCGGCGGGTGCCTAGGGCATTTGGAAATATACCCAATCCAGCAAACCGATCGCACCAAAAGCGATCGGCCGGCCAGACTTCACGACAACTCGACACGGCAGCCGTTTTCTTGGCTGCTGTATGACTCAAGACCTTATCTAGCTCGCTCATTTTCCTGTTATCTCCATATATTTCCTGTAACTGTATATAAAGCTGCCTAGGAGCACCGCAAAAAGCCAGTTCATTGCGACGAGATCCCCCAGACTTAGGTCGAAGGTTTCAATAAAGTCTGTGGTGTCCTCAGGTCGGCTTCGCGGAGATTCGTTCAATTTCTGTTTGTAGTTGCTCTATAAATTGGTGTTTGTGTGATAATTGATTGAGTTGTGATATAAATTCCACGTTGTCTGACCCGTAAGAAGGCATTCACGTACAAACGAGTCGCTGCAGCACTGGCATAAGCTCCAAGAGGATTGCCGTTGGGTTCTGAGTACTAGACGTGCTGCCTTGCCCCCGGATTCTTTCCTGTTGTCTTTTGCATTGGTTGTAGGATTCCCAAACAAATGTTCTTTGGCCAGACGCTAGAGTCCACTGTTTAAGAAGGTCTTGCAGTGTTGGTTTCATAAAGTCCTCTGTTCCCTGGGTCATAAAGTTGACGCCTTGGACCTTGGCATCGATCCTAGGGCTTTAAAGTAAGCTCCTAGCGTTCAACCCGTCCCGGAAAAACACATATAAAACATTTGGTTCATTGCCTAGGCGAGGCATTTCAGTCAGTTTATACTACTGGAAGTTCAGTACAAGATTGTAGACCCCACCCCAACGAGACTTTGTTGCGTTTAGTTCGATTCCAGCTGTCCGCATACTACGGAACGAACCCCGTCCCCGCAACTTTGGTGTGCGCTAATAGTATAAGTGTGTGTGTGTGTGTGTGTGTTGGTTGGTTGGTTTTGTGTTCATTCACGAAGCTAAACTAGTTAGCATTCGTATACCCCATAGTCAAGCGCCCCGTTTCAGCGGGCTCGCGAGCTGCGCAGAGAGGCGCTCCGAGTTGGTCGCGAAGTTATTTAAACACACAAGACCTGTGACCCCGGATAAACGCCGGATCAACACCAACTTCCGGCTCATTAATTATGGCAGTGGATGGCTATGGCTCGGCTACCATAGCCACTGCACCCGGACGTGATCTGAATTGATCCATGCATTCCGTTTGATCCTGTGATTGTTTTGCACAGCACTTGATGTCATCACTCACCACTCAGTCTCGCACGCCGACGTCCGACAGATCTTCTCGATGCCTTCGACGGGTTCCGCGGAGAAACGCAAGAGCAATGGCCATGGCGGTAAAAGAAAAGGTGCTGGTCGACCTCGGAGTGTACCAGAACCCGGGCCAGCTGAAAAGGGCCGGGTGCTGGGTCAGTTACTTCGCCAGGCCCCGCGTTCTCAGCTCGCACCAAGACTGGAACCAAGTCCGTTTTTTGGACCTTACAACACGCATCAACCCATACCGCTTGGAAATCCAGATACTCCTACCGGCCGTGCATCGCTGTGGGCCACGGTCAGACCATCTCGCAGCGGAGTTTCGTCGCAGCCTGTATTGTCCTCCCAACAAAATGTTTCGCCTCACGGAAGTGAGTAATCCTTTTTTCTTCTGGATCCCAATCTGACCTCAGCACCATAAATAGCATCCAGTTCTCATATCTCGCTCAACGATCTCACACAGCTCAATGACCAGCTCGACTACATCGACGAGCATGATGAGCTTGGAGATATTGCAGCTGGGGATCAAGTAATCGAAGATAGTCTCCTCGATGATATTCTGGACACTATCGAGGCAAATGAGACGGTAGCTGAAGCCGAAACACGGCAATCGGAAGCAGCTACAGACTCCGCCTTGCATACCTTTTTGCTCTCCGTACGGAAACGACTTTCGATGGAGATCAAGAAACACGGCGGTCCCTTGTGTTATGCACGGGGTGAATTTTTCGAGCGACCTATGCACCCCGTTTTCGCACTCCAGCGGAGCCTTGATCCAACTCGTCTGTATTCACGCGATGTGTTTGTTTGGCTGCCATCTTTGCTTCCTGGCCATCCCGATAGATTTGCCTGCACTTGCGGTAAGCCTTTGAGTCGGAATGGTGGGTGATCTTTTCCATTCAGCGGACTGCTCTCAATTGCACTTGCCGCAGGTTTCAACAATGATCCGGTTGCCCGACGAGTCCGTGCCATGCCCGCGGATTTCTTTCTGCTTACGCAGCGCTTCATCTGCAATCCTCGGCGGTCTGATCCTGGTTGCAACAAGAGCTTCCAGGGCACAGATCCGCATATCATTGCCCAGCTTCCAGAATTTGTACAGACAGCATTTCCCGGTATGATTTTTACACTGCATAATTTCGCCGAATGCTCACCTCATTTTTCACAGCGTACATCTCTGCGCGAGGCGCGGTTTCGAAACTGATGATGTGGCAGATGTGTAACACCTTCGCATCACGACTCGGGCCTGCTCCATTCTCTGAGCTCGTCTCCGAGATTCAGCATAGATCTCATGCCGAAGGTGAACTGATGTACCTCGGGGCGTCAAAATTCTATCAGCGAACCGGGGGCCAGCAATTCTCCGCTTTCAGCGATCCCAAAGGATATGCTGGATCACCACCCTCTGTGCCCTATCTGAAGGTGTTGTTTACTGATTACATGAACGCTTATCGTGTCTACATCGAACGCGACATTGCGACACTGCCGGGAACTATTCTAAAGTTGGACCACACCTTCGACGTAAGTTTTTTTCCCTCCTCAACTGCGACCAATCTTTGACATTTCTCTCCAGTTCCTCAAATATATCTGTGGAATGAAGGGCGAGAAAATTTTCACCGCTGCGTATACGGGCATTAGTGCTGGCCATAATATGATATGAATACGAAAAATTTGTATCGTATTCATATTCATATCGTATTTACCGCAACAGCCCGTATCGTATTTGTATCCAACCGTATTCATATCGTATTCATATTCAGAGTGTTGAATATGAATACGATATGAATATATTCGGATATGCGGTACTTGGTTCAAATTTTCTTGAAATGTGGGTAGTTCAAGCTCCAACTCGATATATTCCTTCCTACAGCCATTCTGCAGACCCAAACATCTACAGAGAGTGTCTTCCGAGTGCAGAAAGAAGTGGTTTGGATGCTGATGCAGGGAAAGACACTTTTTGCCGAGATGCCGGGCCCGGGACTCTCCGTGATTGTCAGCGGTAAAGGCGGAAGACACATTCGGCTAGGCCTCGGAGCATCGCTGCCGACAATGTTCTTGACAGCCGTTCGGTGAAAAGTGATGGCTGAGCCTTAACCGTATTCAAATATATCTGAATACACTGAGGCTGTATCGTATCATATCCATATTGTATTCATATTCATATCCACCTGTATTCATATTCAGTCGGAAGCTCCGAGACCGTATCGTATTCAGTCGTATTTGGATATATCCAAGGTTAAATCTGGCGTATCATATTTTTGGCCAGCACTAACGGGCATCAACGAATTCGAGGAAGTCCGGGGCCACTCACTCACGTCTAGCAAGTCACTGGCTTTTGTCCAGGACTTGTTGGAGCGCATCCAACAAAGCCTTAGAGATTCGAACCACCCCCCAACTCAGATAATCTACACCGACTCGCCTCAAGGTTTGTTCATTTTTTTTTTGCGAAAATGCAACTTCTGACAGATTGTCAGCCGAGCGACCATTCCACGAGTCAATCAATCAGTTCCTGCTTCAAAACGTCCAGCCCGTTACCGACTGGACTGATCTTCCTCGCTTTGAGCGGACGAAAAATATTCCGACCGCCCTAATCTCGGATTCATTCATAATCGAAGAGAAGGCCAACGAAATTCTCGCTGATGCATTGAATGGCATTTCCCTGTCCCAGCTTTACCTTGTTGCAGTTTGCATCAAAACCGAGCAGCGCATGGGAGAGCGGCCCCGTGTAGATATTATTCAGCTCCGTACGAAGGAAGGCATCTACACATTTAAGGTGCGCCCGGACGGATTTTATTTTCTCTTAGAATTGCCGTATTTATGTGCAATGATAGGTCACAGCTCTTACTTCCCGCAGCGATTTTCTGCCCTCGCTCCGAGCCATTCTCACAAATAGCTCCATCGTGAAAATCGGCCATTCCATCCGCGAAACGCTCCAAACCATTTCGGATGTGTTTGGGTTACCGGAGCTCGGCCAAATGGTCAAGGCTCGCAATCCGCCCATTCTTGACTTGGGCAAGTATGCGAAGCTGAAAGGCGTCCTCGATGATGCCTCAGTCTCGATGCATGCACTCGCCGGGACTGTGCTGGGGAAGTCGTTTCTTGTTCCTCAGTTCTCACCATATCCGTGGGCTGCCGACATCTCTTCCGGGCACGCAGAATTTCTGTGCGCAGAAATGGACTGCCTGTGGCAGATTTTCATTTCGCTTCGTCAACGTGATTCCCTCGGGCTTCCCCTCCTTCCAATCCAGGCTGCAACCAACGGACAGCTTGTAACCCTTATGCAGAGCTGCAAGCCTATCGCCGAGGGTTCAATTGTTGGCAATCACGGCGGTTATCTGGACGCAGTAATGGATGCCGTTGGCAATACCAAGAGATTGACCGTCTCTCTCACACGTTCACTTATTGTGATAGATAAGGTGAGTAGAATCATTTGACCCATTAATTTTACATTCACTAACAACCGACGAGGTTCTTGTGCCCGGTGCTATCCATTCTCTACACGGACAGACCGTGGAATGGATTTTCAACCATGGGGCACGAGCTGTGGTGACTACCTCGCAGCTTCACACCCGCGGTCAAATCGCACCTACGGTAGTCAATGCCGTTGCTCGCGCCTTCGCGGTGCCCGCTTCACCCGGTTCATTTGACGACAGCGCTGAGTTTTCTCTGACTAACACCCAAATTTTGGATTCCACTCCGGTGGAGTTTGAACACTGGTCGGAGGACATGTTGGATGACTCGGGTGACGGTGTTGACGACGATTCGGAATCCGACTCCGACTCCGAGGAATATGCACACAGTGATGAACTAGTGTTTGGGCTTCTCGTGCGTAGTCTGATGTTTGATTCGGAATTTGCTTAATTACCACATCCACAGAACCCCAATGCGATGCTAAACCCCGACGCAATGGATGGCATTGAGCCAAACTGGGCTTTGGGTCTCGACGATGAGGTGTGTTTGAGTTCATTGCTTTATTTCTTCCCCATTGAATGTTCGGCAGGATGTTTCAGCCGATGTTCTCATGGAAAATCTCAACCAGACCTTCTCCCTTCTCGAGGGCTCAGAAGTGCTTCCTACGCGTGTGCTCGACGACGCATTTCATTTTATGGACCGACTCCTCCGCCTCTTGTCCAAAAAACACTCCGCGTTCAAAGCCTTCGCTCACGACTTTAGCGAGGCCATTTTTATTCGCGACGAATCAGACGAGGCAGCTGTTCGTGCCGTCCTCGAGCAGTATGGCGTCGACTGGGAGTATGCAAAACGTGCCAAGTCTAAAGCTCTTAATCGACGAATCCGGCGCTACATCCCACGGCGCGAGGTTCTACTGCAGAGACTGCAGAAGCTTTTTGACGGCTATGCAGATATGCAATGTTCCACGAAGAAGAGCAAGGGTTCTTCAGCAGCCTTCTTCTCGGACGAAGCAAAGGAGATGGTCAAACATCTCCTTGATACCGTGCGGAAGGGATATCTCTCGGACCCGCCTGGTATTTCCCTCTATTATCTAATGGGAAAAGACCGAGACGGGTTGAAAATATATCGCACCACCCGCGGCACCAACTCGGTCGAAGGCGGTTTCCACATGGCCGTTCGCAGAATTTTCGGCTCCTTACGGGCGTCCCCCGAGTTGGCGGAATGCCTTCTTATAAATTGGATCCTTCGTCGGAATAAACGGGTATGTCTCCTTGTTCATTTGGTTTGCGTGATTTTCAACGTACCAACAGGTTGGATTCCATAACCGCACCGGGAACAAATACAAAGGTCATTTTGACATCGCCCTCCGAGATGAAATTGTCGAGCTCTCGGTCGCCGTTGGCGTGAAGCCATCTTTCCCTCTCCCTCGTGTACTCTCCACTCGCATTGCAACCTCTGAAACAATTGGAATCCTCCCTATCTCCAACTCCCTTGCAGAGAGTCTCAACATCACGACTCTGCCCCGGCGACGCGTTGTTGGTGTACCTCATCACCGTGATACCCCCGTCCACCTCCTGACACGTCTATCTACCCGGACATTGAATATTTATCGCTACCTCCAGCTGCGGCAGGCGGTTCTCTATGCCGTCGTTCCAGTTCATACTTACCAGGAATACCTTAGCTTCAAAATCCTCATCAACGACCTACGATTCCGAAAGGCCGGCAAGAAGGTGCACCCTCCGCACGAGTTCTGGAAAAACATCGACTTCACCAAGATGGCTCGTTCGTGGAACGAGATGGTTCACCTGCAATCACACGCAGTCACCGATTCAAACCAACGCTTGTACTACAAGCTTCCTCACCAGCTGGAAGCACACCACAAGAAAACAATCTTGTGGACTTCGGAACGCGCTACCCTTGCGAGCGGTAGTAATTTCACCGCTCGCAAGGCCCTAATCGCAATTCTTGAGGCACCGGATAACTATGCCAATGTCCTCCCTGCACTTCGACCTCCCGAAGCTCTGCCGGATGGAGAGCTTGATCTCTCGATTGGAGGTAAGTACCAGCCTCAAAGATTTCCTGGATCCTTATTTATTCCGCCGTCTTACAGGATCCAATGACCTCTTGTCGTTCAACACAATGGCCGAGCCCCCTGCTTTGGGAGAGCCCACCGACTCCGATTTTTTCGAGTTCGAGCAAGGTTCCACTTTGGCCGAGATTCCTTCCGTGCAGGTCGCATTCCAGATCCCCACCACCATCGTGCCGCCGGTGGTCGTTCAAATGGTGCCGCGCCAACCACGCATTGAACACCAGGTTCTATTCCCGGGCGCCACTGCCCCAGTCGCCAGCACAAACAAGAGAGCAGAAAAGTGTTGCGCACCGTGCAGCAAGGCGTATTGCGAGAGGAGGCTCAAGTGTAACGGTCGGGGCAAGCAGACACTGTGTGGGTGCGGCCATCCTCTCTTGGCGAGAGGGGAGAAGCTGCGTGTGACTGAGCCGATGATCAGAGCTCACTTTGCGCGCATAGCAGCAGAGCAGCAGGGGCAGAGTTAAAAATCATTAAATTACTATACCTATCATACAATGTTAATACACACAGCTGCAAGAACTTTACATCGAGCGGAAGAGTGCTGGGGAGGTCTTCAGGAACACGCCGCACTGCGCGCACAAGACCGTTGGCTGCGGCGATGTTTTCAAACGCAGAGTGCGAGCTTGGACGCACACCGGTGTGTTGAGGCTCGCATCGGCGCACCGCGGTCGTGTGTCGCGTTACAAAGGAGAACACCATGCCGCGCAGGTGTACGGCCGGTCGCAAACGCGCAGCGCACAGAACTCGCATCCTGCGCACGGTGAGCAACGCCCAGAGAGGAGGTTGCCTGGTACTTGTGTAGAGTCTAGCAACCTACCTCTCTGCGCAATTGTAGAACAGCTGCACAAGGTGCGCGAACCGCGAAGTCGCGGACGCGGAACAGGTGCGGCTGGACACCGCGTACACTTTGCGGACGTAGTGCGCTAGCAGCGCATGCCGTCGACAGTGGTGCGACTTGCGATCAATGCAGCGCGACATGCTATAGCACCCCGTGCGCTGCGGTCGTGGGTGGTGCGCAGACAACGACCGCAACGCACGGCGCGTACGGCGACGTGCACGAGCGGTGTAGAGGCGGCGCCGGTGTGGAGGACTCGACAGGCGGTGTATCGAGAGAGTGCCCGTGACGCGCAAAGGGCGGCTCGCAGCGTGGATGCTGCGTGCGTCAATTGCAGCATGCGAGACTACAGCCGTGCTGGTGCAGCACAGCGGCGTGCATGAGCTGTGTAGCAACGGCGGCGGCGACGGTGACGGCGGCGCGCAGAATTCGTTGGGCGGGCAGCGACCGCGTACGTGCTCATGGCGTTGGCGAATCCACAGCCCAATGCAGGCCGCAGGTCGGGATCCTGAATGGCATAGACAGTCAGCGTACAAAGGGTAAGCGACGTGACGTACCTTGTACTTCTGCCCAATGCCCATACTCTCCCCTGCTGCACTGAGAATCAGCAGCACATGCAGCGCGAGCCACGAATTCGCGGACGCGGGGCATGTGCGGCGAATAAGCAGTAAGTACAATGCAATGTATAGACATTGCATTGTACACAGACAGATCCAGGGGAGAGGATGGAAGTCCAAGCTCCCATGAAACATCTTGCTGATTTTATTTGACTCCAAGAAACGGTGTCGGAAGAAACTTGAGAGCTGAATCTTGCATCGAGATCCGAGTCCATCGACTCGGATGGGGCGGGAATTCAGTGCTTCTGTCCAGTTCTTGGGTGCCAAGGTAGGAGCAAAGGAGGAGAAGGGAAGGGAGTCGACGTTGAGACAAACGGAATGGAGGGAGTCTCGAGGAAGGACGTGGTGAAGAGAGCGAGCAACGAGCGCCGAGCCGACGTGCTGGCAGGTGTAACGAGAAACCTATAAATAGGTCTTGATTCTTATTCGCTGCTGGCTATCGTCTTTTCGGATTTAGCCCCGAAATCGATAGTAGTGCTGCCGCGAGCCGAGTTCGAGCTAGCTCGAGCTGATGGGCAATCAAACTCGGTGCACCTCGAGCTGTCACCAACTCGACTCGAGCTAGCTCCAAGCTGGTTACGTGAGACTCTATAAACGGAAACTCATTGTCGCACGGTTGCTCAACAGCGTCGACGGGGCTTGCAATTAGCTTCAGTAAATACAAGAGGGTGTCTGCTATATCTAGAATGTAACGGGATGCTGCGAGTCTTTTTTCCGGGCCCAAAAGCACGAAATTTGGGCCAGCACAGCGGAAGTTCGTCTGATCCCGACATATCGAACAACTCGGCATTTCTTTCGCTTTTGGCCTCCAAAAATTTGAAGTGAGCACACGACTAGCTAGGGAAAGTAAGTTGACACATCTATATGGCTTTCTTGTTTTTTTTTCCGTTTGCATTTCTGCAGTCTCACCGACCCGCCGCAAGTGCCCAATAGTACCACAATGAATGACATCACCGGGTGCTTTTTCGCTCACAAAGCACCCTTGCGATAGCACGAGTTGAAAGGTACTAAAGAACTAATTTATACACTCCTTCTGTGGCCACAGAGAGATATTCGAGGTATAGTACATTTATCGTGGGCAGTTTCTGCAAAAGGAAACCCAATTGATGGAGCTCGGAGCCAGCTCGAGTCGAGCCGATTTCCCATCAGCTCGAGCTCCCGGATTTGGACGTCGTCCGAGGCAGGCCGGAACTTGGCTCGAGCTAGCTTCAGCTTGCGGCAGCACTAATCGATAGCCCTTGATTCGTGTGAATATACTGGATATGGCATTATTATCAAGCAGCCGAACCACGCAATTGTACGTATCCGAGCGCGTTTGATTCTCCGAAAAATTGGGTACACAATCACGAGTGAGTCCTCAAGTCTCTCTCTCTTTCTTTCCCTTTCTCCTTCTTTTCTGCGAGTTGAAAACTTGATTCTTTTCCCACGTCCACAGACATAAGTCATGAGCCCAACTTCCCAGGGCTCAAATCAATGATGTGCTGAAAGTGCACAAAAATTTGGCCCTAACGACGATGAAAGAACGAGTCCAATAAGATATTCACACCAAGATCTACTGAGTTTTGGTGTAGCCGTAGTTCATGCCAAAACCTATCCGGGAAATTTCCTAATGGTCCGGAAGATGCCGACCCAGTGGGAAAATCCCTGGAAAGGTTTTGGTACCAACTTCGGCTTGACCAAAACACAACGGATCTCGGTGTGATTGGAACTCGTAATCAATAGCCGGCGGGAATAACTTGATCGACTGTCATCAAAACCTCACATTGGCGACCGCGGTTGGTTCGAGCCTACTCTAGGCGCGGGAACTCGAGTCCGGCACCAAATGCATCGCTGCATCGTCGCCGGGCAAGGGGAATGCAAGTCCATCGCCGTGGTCCGGCTTTGGCGCGAAAATTCATGATCATCGTCGATGCCCTGCACGCTGGGAGGCTCGAATCCGGCCCCGTCTGCGCCCCTGAGCTCCTCGCTGCATCTGCTGCTGCCTCCTGCCTCAGACCATCTCGGAGATCTTGCGGCTTGTCGGCGGGTGGACGAGCACTCAGCGCTCCTAGTACTCAGCAGGGAAGCGAGCGGCAAGTGCTCTCGAGGACCGTCCCGTTATGATCCCCCGCCACTTCGAGGTCATGGTCTTCCCGCCACGCGAGGCCCACCAGCTCAAATCCATCGCCTCCCTGGCAGCAGCCGACCTCCTCGTCGCTGCGGAGCAGCTTTTCGGAGCGATACTCGACGCCTTCCGCCACCGCATTCTCCATCGTGACATCTCCGTCAACAACGTGCTCATCGCCGACGGTCAGCTTCTCCTGGTCGACTGGGACATCGGCCGCAAGTTCGATGCGCAGGCACCAGCTGCTGGGAACGGTACATGTACGGTCGCCGGCACTAGTACTTTGGACACAATGTCCGTGGCCCGCCTCAAGAACTGGGACCTCCTCCCGCACGACGCCGTCGAGTCCGCCGTGTACGTGCTGCTCAAAGTCCTCACGCAGAACTTCGTGCCGCCTCCGGAACTGCAGCGCGAATGGACGCGCATCCGCAGGGGTTTTCTCTGGGACGACCCCGCTGCGGACCCGAGCATGCTCGCGAACTTTCGGGCGACCCTCTGGAGCCAGGTCAAGATTAAGGGCACGACGGTCCGCGAAACGGTGGAGCTGTTCCGGGCTAGTGGACATGAGACGCATGCGCAGCTCGTCGTTGCCCTCCTCGACCTCCCTCTTCCCGAGCAGCGCGACGGCCCGCTCGACTACGACGCGGTCCTGTTGTCGATCGAAGATCTGGTGCGAAAGGCGATTGCCGCGTCACGCTCTGTGGATGCGAGCTCCTTGGATGGGAGCTGAGTCCTGACCGGGAAGGGCTTGGGGAGGAGCGGTGAGAGGTGAGAGGTGTACAAAAAGGGAGCAAGCGGGGACATTGGCTTTTCTACCCAGTAGCTCGCTGGGCATTGAGTAGCTCGCTGGGCGTTGAGCGACAATCCTGGTATGTGCACAACGATTTTCTCATTACAGTACTTAACTACAGACGGATATCTGTACAGAACATTACAAGGCCAAGAACCTCAGCGGAATATCGACCGTATCACCCAGCTCCTCCTCGCCCTCCTCGCCCCTCGCCCTCCTCGCCCTCCTCGCCCTCGCCCTCCTCGCTCCTCGGCGGGCCAACCCCAAGCTCCAAGATCCTCCTTCCTCCTTCCTTCTCCACAGGCGGCGGCGGGGCGACACCTCGATATTGCTCGGCGGAACGACGCGGTGGATGGAGGGCACGTCCGGCGTGTCGGGCACGGTCGACCGCCGTGCGCTCGAGCGGGGCCTCTTCCGCCCCCGAGGATGCGCGTGGCGGCATCGTGGAGGCGGGCTAATCGACAAAGGCGCAGGCTTGCGGGGCGGGGAGCGACGGGGCGTTGCTCCGTGCGAGCGGGGGCATCGGCTGAGTTGGCGGCGGGTCGTGGGCGAGCGCGGGAGGGACGCCTGCGACATGGACTGTGGACGCGCGTGTGCTGGCTTGGGCCGCTGGGCGGCGTCGCGCCGAGATTGTACGCAGCGATGGTCCTTGGAGACGAGTCTTTCGCACGTCAGTACCTAGCTTACACAGAAACACAACACTCACTTCCTCTAGGTATGGCACGCAAAGACCCAGTGCGACTGTACGACGGGGATGCCGAGCTGCAGGGCGCGCTGGTGCTCGTCGCCGGGGGCTATGGTGCCGCACCCGCACCACTATCCACCAACTTCGGCAACTCCGCGCCCTGCTTCTGTGCGCGGCGACGCGTCCTCGAGGCAAGGGCGACGGCGCGCTGCAGCATCTGGATCACGCAGTTGACGGTGCACACGCGGAAGTGCCGTGGGCTGGAGCCCCACTTCGCTCGGTGTCGTGTGGGAGGGGGTACGGCCCCAGCAGAGATCTTGTAGTCGCGCCAGCTCGATGCTAGCCCAAGAGCGGCGCAGGAATTCAGGAGGGAGCCACACAGCGCGCGGGTCTCGCAGCACGGGTTGTCCTCGGCATCGACCTTGAAGCACCCGGTGCAGCTGCCAGCGTCAAGGAGGAGGAGATCCTGGTCGGTGCGGACCTCCAACGCGACGTTTCTGCGAGCCCTTGGTCGTCGCAGCCAGTGATCCAGAGGGTCGCTGTTTCGTAGTACGCGAGACGAGGTCGGGAACTGGGGAAGGGGAAGAATCTTCGGTTCCTGAATGTCTTCTGGCGTGCTTCAGGACTTGGCACATCGCCAAAGACACCCCATTCGGTGAGAAGCGCTCGACGGAGTGGCGGCTGAGGATCGCAACGTACTCAAGGCGGGCGGGGCGCAGCTTCTCCCCCGCCCCCGCCGCGTTCGCCTCCAGTTCGCGCGGCCCGATATTAGGGTGCACCATCCATAGGTTGTCCTCCCCGGCCGTCGCCAGACGATACGCCTGGCTCGCGAAGCCGCGGACGTCGCCGGTGCCGCCCTGCGGCGGGCGCGCTTTTTTGAAGGGGACGGGCTGGAAGTCGCAGGACGAGATGGGCTTGGAGTCGTGCCACCGGATTTCGAGCGTCCTGTACCGCATACTGGGCTTGCTGGCTGGCTAAGAGAGGACAAGGGAGACGACAAACATAGTAAACGTACCGTTACGGCACAACGCTCGTGTGAATAATCTCTCATTTAGACTCGCCCGTTGGTCCTAGGGCGGCTTACAGAGCTCGAGCTATGGAATCTGGATCTGCAATTTTTTCTGTATCCCAATTGGACCCCCAAGGCAGTCAACGCGGAACGGAATGCACTGGATAAGAAACTAGGTCTGGGCAAAGTCTCTTTTCGTAACCTCTTCCGCAAAGTGCTAGACTCCCGGCGTCGTGTGGAGGAGGTATGTATTTCCAGTCGTTATGGAATAAACACATGTGCTTGGGAAAATCAATGAAAATTTACTAGGGTCCTATATGATTTTTCTCCTTGCCAGCTTTTGCACTCCTTTAAGTGACTCGAGGCAGAGCTTCAATCTTCTCCGTCCCAAAATAGCCCGAAGTCTGGGTTCGGTGAGGCCAACTCGAGGGTGTCTTCAAGTTGCGGTTGAGCTATATTTTTAAAGCTGATAAATGTCAATTGGGTTTTGGGAAGGACGGCGAGATAAATCTTGCCTCGGCTGCTTGGGTTTGGTGACAGATTCTTGGGTCTGCTGGATTTGAAGCGGGCTCCGGCTCCATTCCACAAGCTCGTGAGACATCACTGGCGACTTGTGGGATAGACCAAATGGATAGTCGAATGGCGCGGCGGACCCGGCAGATGAGGAGAAAACGGTGAAAACGAAGCGTTTGCTTCCTCAGGCAGTGATGGAAAAACTGGAGTCTCCGAGGTTGGTGGTGTTGTGCGATGATCATCGTCAACCGCGATATATTCACAGGTAAGGGCATGTTTGGTACATCTGGCGCAAGGGTTTTTCGGAGGTTCTTCAGTTGTAATGCACTATAGGGGAAATTAGCAATTAACATGAGGTTGAATTCTTGGCATGCTCGCCTTGATTTTGTGCTTGCGACAATTCACGCAAGCTATCGTCGCTCTTCTACGTGGAGGTGCAGGCAAGGAGTCGATCGTAGTGTGTGCAGAGTGGGCCGCCGGCGCCTGATTCTCACCTGACGTCCCAGCGCGCGCCGGTAACGTCCGAGGGGGTCTTGTAGCCCACATAGCCGCCAGCTCCACGTTTGATACGAGATATGTTGCTTTGGAAAATCCGTGTACGAACGTGGTTTGGTTCGCAGGGTCGTTCGTGGATTGGGGATTATGACATTTTCTGCGGGAAGGATTTCTTTGTCCATGAAGGCCGCTCCAGGTGTAGGGGTTGTAAGCGGAGCCGGCTACGACAGTGGGCTTGAAAAAAAGCTGGAATTCTTCGCGCGCAGCGCGGAACGATGCCATCCCCCACGACCGTGCCTTTTCACAGCCAGTGACGAGATAAAGATCCCCGTTCGATATTCCACGGCCTCTGGTGCCGTTAATATATTTGTACCAGCTATCAGCGTGTTTCGCTGCATATGCTCGCATGTTCTCGACATTTGTGAGCTTCTGGAGGACGGCCCCATCCGGCAACGCGAGAACCGCCCCTTGAAGAGCATCACAGCCGAAGCCAAAATCGCCTCCCGGGAATACACTACACGAGGGAAGGGAAATAATGAGTGTTTTTTGTACACGACGAGACATGGAAGCTACTCACTCAGACAAAGTATCGAGATCCAGCTTTTGAACGTTGGAGCACAAAGTTCCCCGGAGCCTGATTTTCGTGAATGAGATCGACCGGGTCATAGAGTGCCAAGGGAGAAAAGCCTTCAGGGGTGTGATTGACATGGATAGGATCGTCCGGAGCAAGAAAGATGTTGAAGAAGAAATCGAATCCTCCTTCTGGTGTAACTCTTCCTACATCAGCGAATGAGAACAGGATGCACGACGGCACGTACCCCAGCGTGGTTATGTACGAGCACAAACTGTCCGCCGACGATGTCGAACCCGGCCGCATTCTGGAACAAATGGGAGCTACTGAGATTGTCGGTTAATGAGACGCTCCGCAGTGCTCTCTACACATACCCTTGCCCCACAAGCGCAGTTGTAGTATTTGCCATTTTTACGTGCCACTTCGAGGCGTTGGACGAGGAGAAAACGGGAAGAAATAGCATTGCTTCATTACTTTCGACAGAGCTGTTAACCCATGCAGTGGCACTGCATTCGAGCGCTTCCAGAAGGTCGTTCAAAAACAGTTCAGGCGCCCGAGCCTCGAGGCATCTGTGGCGGGGCGCGCATGTGAATCGTCGCGGAGATATAAGGTCTGAATTCTACAGGTATTCAGTATGCCCAGATGCAAAATAAAACTGGCCCTTGCTATATCAACTCACTGCTCAGGCCCATTGTTCGGCAATTGTTCCAGGAATCGCTGAAGTCTCTTAGGGGCTCAAGCACAGATGCAAATCGGAGACGCCACGAAGAAGTGAGCGCCCCTCCTTCCAGCCCTTCGATGGAAGCGGACTGGAGGCACAGAAGTGAAGGAAAGCAGGGATTTCCATTTTCGGACAGGAAAACTACAGCCAAATAATACCAGCTTCGACCCGATTCGGCCGGATTGGGCTTAGTTCGGGCTTAGTTGGGCTTAAGGTTTGCAAGCCCAACTAAGCCCGAACTAAGTTACACGCTCAATGCACACTACACAAACCCCGGCACAAACCCGCCTCACAACCCCCCCCCATACTTAGTGTTGGTCTCAATGTGCGTTCTGCATCATCCCCTAGGCTTCGAAGACGGGCGTTTAACCTCACAGCACCGTGACAGCGGCGTCTGAAGTTGCCCTGGTCACAGCTTCTCTGAATCTCTGACCGTTTGGGCGGGCAGTGCCATGGCCAGGGCGCTAAACCTTCCTTCCTCCCACCTCCCACCTCCCACCTCCCCCTCGAAGTGAGAGGGATGAGTGACTCCAGGCTGGACATGACCTCGACGACAACGGCAATCGCGTCGGCGCCAAGGTAAGCCTGAATCATCTTCTGTCGTTCGGAACCTTTGCGAGCTTCATTTCTCAGCAGCTCCCATTTGTTCCAGAATGCTGCTGGATTCGATATCGTTGGTGGACAATTCGTTCTCGGAGACGTACATAACCATCAAGGCGTAAGTCATTCTCTTCGATTTGGGGGCCTGGTCTCTTCACGCGCATGATTCTCCAGGCAGGCCCCCAAGCCATTGGTTCATCTTCTTTCTTGAACACCTTAGATGAAGCCTTGTCGGAAAGCGAGATTTACTGTAGCCAGATGCTCCTTCAAAAGCGCGGAGTTCCTCTCTTTATCCCGGCTCCGCCAGATCTGCCCGTTGAATACAGAGAACATGGGATAGAAATTGGCGACGTAGGCAGTGTCACCCCAGAAGGGGAATTCGACTTTTACTTCAACATTTTCCGTTCTTCCGAACATCCTATCAACGCAGGCAACACACCAGATGATTTTGTTCCAATGCAAGCCTATCATCCGAGGGACATGTTTCATCACGATCATGGCCTGGGACACTACATCTCAACCTCTACTGTTCGGAAGGTGGATCTCGATCCTCCAGCCGGGTACGTGTATGGCAAAACACATGTAACTGCACTCACCTTTTTTTTTGTCATATAGCGAGTTTCCAGGAGGACATTTCGTCTTCAGCTGTGACAGTCCGCAAGGCGCGATTCTCGCCCTCCCGCATGGGGCGCACGTCCAGAAGCTCCGGAACGTGGAGAACATGCGGGCGTATGCGGCAGAACATGCTCATAGCTGGTACACATACATTAATGGCCCAAGGGGCCGTGGACTAGCAAACGGGGAACTTTTTCTCATTACTGGCTGTGAAAAAGCACGATCATGGGGAATGGCATCGTTCCACGCTGCGCGCGAGGAGTTCCAGCTTTTCTTCAAACCCACCGCCGTAACCGGAGCTGCATATAACCCCTACCGCTGGAGCGGCATCCACGGTCAGAAGAATCCTTCCCGAAGGAAAAGCCACGACCTCCCATGGACGAACGAGCCTGTCAACCAAACGACTTTCATACACGGGCTGTCTATATCCTTGGGGACAGGACTTTGGGGAAGGCTGCTGGGGACGATAGCCGTAAAAACTTCGCCTATCGCTGATTTCCAATTGCAATTGCGTGCGACTGGGGGTTCCCATTCGGGCGGTTCCCAAGGGTCCTGGTCTTGGAATTTTCTCGGGGGCGGCGAAAATGGAGGGAAACGCTACGCAAGTCATCACGGAGAGATCATTTTTTCTGACATTTCTCCCATCGCCAAGGTGATACACTCTTACACTCCGAAATTTGAAGGCCAGCTGACCTGTCCTAGGTGCTTAATCCTGGAAAGCTGGTCAATGAATACATCCTGCGCAAAGTATTGTTTTCATATCTAACGCTGGACCGATTTCTCACAAACAACCCGACAGGCCCCAGAAGCGACTGTTGTGATATCGTCCGACGATAATTGGTGCGACATCATGAGCGTCTGTATTTTTTTCTCGACATTTCTTTCTTGTACTGATATCGGTGGTAGGAGTACGATACACCAGAATTCCTGCAACAGATCGAGAATCAGTTTGCTATCACGGAAAAAGATGGTTGGCTCCGACGCCTTGTCAAGCTTTGTGGACCTGATCACGATTTTCAGGAGCAACTTTTCTCGCGTCCAAGTCAGGGTATCCTGTGGATGACGTCTCCCCGCTCACCGCTCGAGTTACTTTGAATACTTGTTCGCAAGGAACGCGTCTTGACTCTGTCAGTCTGCCTCGGTCCCAAACGCGGAATAAACAGGACATTCATCCATCGCCCCGGATTATACCTCCCCACCTACCTCATGATCGAGCAAATCCCCATTTTCGCAGCCATCTCGTCCCTTATCGCAGCGAGGTAGATACGCACGATGTGGTCGTCAAGGAACCCTCAAGCAAAGGGTTGTTTGACGTCGACATCAACGAGGATGTTGTCTGCGACGACCCTAATGAGAGGTTCGTCAACGACGAGCCGGAACACATCCGTCAGAGCCGCCGTATACTCCACAAACTACCTGAGTTTTGTGATCAACTACCGTTTTCGCTCTTCATCTCAGGCGTCACTGGGCGGGGTAATTACCCGACATTTGCAGGCGCCTCTATGGACCTATACCGCGCAACGTACGCCAATAAGACCGTTGCCTTGAAGCGTATGCGGCTTTCTAACAACTCGGTGATACAAGATGGCACTCATTTGGTGGGTTCTTGATCTCGCTGCTGCTCTGCAACTAATACCCCGCTGTAGAAATTCTGTCACGAACTTATGGTCTGGAAAGATTTGCGGCACCCGCACATCCTACCTTTTATTGGGATCGATCATGAGAGTTTCCCCTCCTCGCTTTGCTTGGTCTCTCCGTGGATGGAGCAAGGCTCAATTTTGGATTATCTCAAAAACCATGGTCGCGCAAACGTGGACAAACTGGTAGGTTTTCCTCCTCAGTACTTTCTCATTCAATCAATCTCATCCCTTGTAAGCTTTACGAAATTGCACAGGGCCTCCAGTACCTTCATTCCCAGAACATTGTCCACGGGGATCTTCGAGGAGTCGGTCTCTCATTGTGTATACGTCGAAGGACTCACAATTTATCTATTGCAGACAAACATCCTGATCAATGACGACGGGAGCGCCTGTCTTGCCGATTTTGGCCTCAGTGTATCCACGAACGCTACGAAAACGATGGACACCTCCGAACAGGAGGGTAGCCTACTTTGGATGGCGCCAGAATTGCTTAATCCCGAGCAATTTGAGCGCAAGTTTGCACGCACGCCCGCCAGCGACGTGTATGCGTTCGGCTGCGTATGCGTTGAGGTAAGGGCTATCCCCTTCCTTCTTGTTCGCGTCTCAAGCATGTCCAGCTGTATACCGGCCAGCCACCCTTCTTCGGATTATACCCGAGCACGGCTTTGTTACGGGTCGTGAAAGGGGAGCGTCCACAGCGACCATCGTCTTCTCCCGCCATGAGCGATTCGCTCTGGCAACGCGTCAACGCATACTGGGCGCAGGATCCCACGACTCGTCCCGCCACGGAAGCTGTGGTCCAAGACATGACTTGGCCCCCATCAGCAGTAGACGAGGCTAATGAGGATTCTGTCTGCGACCTTGTGCTCGCGACTCCGGAGTCTCTGGCCAGACCGTATGATGATCGATATCCTATTTCGGAGGATGGCGCCGAATCTGTTACATCCTTCCAGAGCGGGAGGAGGGCGGTGGACGTTGCCCATGTGCCTAATGAAGATCTTGCGCTTGTTCCCCCGTCGCTCCCCACAGTACACATCCGATCTGTTGAGCAGTTGGTTCATGCGGAAGATGAAGCGGACGAGGAAGAGGCAGAAGAGAAAACAGAGGGAGACGTTCGGTGGAGCAAGATGAGCTCCAGCAGCGCCCAGTCAATGAACGAGGTCGTCTTGGATGCCGACATGCAGCATACCCCGCGTGCGCAGACAAACCAGTTCTCCTTCTCCCTCGCCTTGCCTGACTTGGCGAGGCTCAAAGCCGACCTCCCCTCGCTGGGCTTGCAGAAGCTGCGACGTTCCAAGTCGGACCCGTCGATCATCGACTGGCTGAACGGGGTCGTCTTGGATGCCGACATGCAGGATGAGTTTCATGGCCCACCTATTGGCTTCATGGGGTCCGGTGACGACCTCCCCTCGCCGAGCTTGAAGGAGCTGCGGCGCTCGAAGTCAGAGCCGTCGATCCGCATGATCTTACGCATCTGTGGACAGCAAGGGCAGCCGTCTACCTAGTCCGCGTGTCTCCGTCTCGGGGCTCGACTCACACGACGGCGACGGACCTGTTCTTTTCGCAGGCGAGGGAGGGTCCGTGATATGAGTGGATCCACATAAGGAACGAAACCCAGTACTAGTGTTATCCACACAATGAATGTATCATTGCAGTCACTACAGACAGACGTCCGCACCAAAAATAAAGTAAAAGCCAGTTCCCAGCGATTATGCCGAGCACCCTGACAGTAAGTAGTAGCAGCAGGCCTAACCTAATTCAGTGGAATATCGACCGTATCGCCCAGCTCCTCGCCTCGCCCTCGTCGCTCCTCGTGCTCCTCGGCGGACTGACACCAAGCTCGTTCTCCACAGGCGGCGGCACCTGGATATTGCTCGGCGTGACCGCGCGGTGGTTGGAGTGACAGTAATGATGGAGGGCACGTCCGGCATGTCGGGCGCGGTCGACCGCCGCGCTCGAGCATGGCCTCCTCCGTGTCCGAATCACCGTCGCCGCGCGCGTGCTCGGGGGTAGACGCGAGCGGCGGCGTGGCGGAGGCGGGCTGGTTGATGAAGGCGGAGGCTTGCGGCGCGGGGGGCGATGGGGCGTTGCTGCGCACAAGCGGGGGCATCGACTAGCGGGATGCGTTGGCGGGGCTGGTGGGCGAGCGCGGTGCGACATGGACGCGCGTGTGCTGGCGTGGGAGGCGTCGCGCCGAGATTGTACGCGCGATGGTCCTTGGAGACGAGTCTTTCGCACGTCAGTACCTAGCTTACACAGAAACACAACACTCACTTCCTCTCTGTACAACACGCAAAGACCCAGTGTGGCTGCACGACGGGGATGCTGAGCTGCAGGGCGCGCTGGTGCTCGACGCCGGGGGCTATGGTGCCGCCCACGCATCACCATCCACCAGCTATCCACCAACTTCGGCAACTCCGCGACCTGCTTCCGCGGCGACGCGTCCAGAACGGGCTCCTCGAGGCAACGGCGACGGCACGCTGCAGCATTTGGATTACGCCCTCGACGGCGCCCACGCGGAAGTGCCGTAGGTTGGAGCCCACTTCGCTCAGCGTCGTGTGGGAGGGGGTACGGCCCCAGCAGAGATCTTGTAGTCGCGCCAGCTCGATGCTAGCCCAAGAGCGGCGCAGGAATTCAGGAGGGAGCCACACAGCGCGCGGGTCTCGCAGCACGGGTTGTCCTCGGCATCGACCTTGAAGCACCCAGTGCAGCTGCCAGCGTCAAGGAGGAGGAGATCCTGGTCGGTGCGGACCTCCAAGGTAACGAGGAGGCGAGCGCGTGGAGCATGTGCGCGAGGAGGAAATACGACGTTTGCGCGAGCCCTTGGTCGTCGTGGCTAGTGATCCAGAGGAAGGGACTCGCTGTTTCGCGCACTGGTACGCGAGACGGAGGTCGAGAACTGGGGAAGGACTCTAAGAATCTCCGATATGGGCACGGAAACTCGTCGACCGAAGAGGGTGGGGATACGGTATGGATGGCTTCGCGTTGGGGACAGTTGGGCGGCGCAAACCCTTTGGCGATGTGAGACTAGACAATGCTGGAAGAGAACGCGAGAAGATCCATATGAAGTCGATTCCCACCAAAGCGCACAACGGCGAGTCGGAAGGCGATGTCGACCTGAAGTTGAGGGTCCCTACGCCTCAGGCTGGACTGCGTTCCTATTTTCGTGGAATTGTGCAGCACGACGAATATCATCCGAGCTAAGAGGGACTCATTACAGCAGTGAATGGACGCTCCCGCTAGCGGCTCCAAGTTCTAGCAACAATTTGAAAGGGCGGAATCCAGGACGGCGCGTCGAGCCTCTATCCCGTCCTAGGCCACTTGGTCCCACCGATCGTTGACGAACCAGCCGCAGGGCCGCCGTACCTCATACGCTCGCCGCCATCTTTCATCTGCTTCCACGCGAAATGTGGCCCGTGCTACGGTCGTTGGTCTCCCGAGACAAGAGATCATTGCCAATTTGCACGTTGACGGACTTGCTCAAAGAGCGAATCAGGTGCAGATGCTCTCTCCACGCGCACGGACAGAGGAGCGTGACCACGTCTGGCGGGAGTCGGACATGTCCGGACCACTACAATCTAGAGGAGGACAAAGGAGAGGAAAGAGAGTGGCCATGCTCGCGCGAAGGCGTAACCCGCCATACCCGCCCGTGCGGTGACGGCGACTCTTTGATTGGGCATGCAATGCACAATGGCTGCTTATCGACAGACTTGGCTCCGAGCGTCCCCGCTTCTGTCAAAAATAACCACATTTAGTTAGGGGGAAAATAAACGAATTTTGCACATGAAAATTGTTATAGTGGTAAATTTCTAACCCTCGCAGAATCATTCTTAAATTATATATCGGTCTCCTCTGTCTCCAGAAGAGACCACCCGCGGACTTGCGCCCCCTCACCTTCAAGTCGTCAATTTTTTTCCAGACAATAGCATCGAGAGAAAGTCCTTACCTTGGATTGACGGTTCAGAAGGATAGGACTTGGTATTGGTAGGCTTTTCAAGGGCTTCTTCAAAAAACGGGAATTTATACTTGCGAACGGTGGGCGCGGCGTTGGAGATTCGCTCGCGGCCATTCTCGTCGTCCTCGTCCTCAGAATCGAAGGAACGCGGCTGTTTGTTTGCGGCGCTGTAGAGTTGCTCGGCGGCGTCATACTCGTAACCACGCAGCTCTTGTCGAATATTCCACAGCTTCTCGGCCATCTCTTTGCTCAGTGGTTTGACGAAGTTCCGCGGTATCCAGCCGATGAAATCCCCGCCGCGTCGCATTGCTGCCCACCAGCCGCTGTCCGTCTGCTCGACGACATCAAGAATTTCGTTCTTGAGGAACTCGAGACGATCAGTGTCGGTGGACTTGTAATCGTACATGCAGAGGACCGAGCAGATAATGTGGTCCTCCACAACCGTTTCATCCGAAACGGAAGGGATCCCCTCAGAATCAACGGGAGAAGAAGGATCCGCCATCACAGCGGTCTGGGGGACATGTATCTTCGAAAGGAGGCGCTGATGCGCCAGGGCGGTCGATGATATAAGCTGGGTGGGGACAGTCGCGACGGTCGACAAAATGCCAGACTGCCGGTGCTGTTCACGTTCGCCAGCCAGTGGCGATATCGTAAGGTGGGCGCCGCCCTGTTTTTCTGACATACCCGGCACCTCTGGCGCCATGTGAGTGGTGTTAAGGTTCACCGAGGAGGTGCTGGGCGAATCGTGGACACCACGAGCATCGTCCCAGTGAGCGACACGGCGACCTTCGTCGGTGATCTTGTAGATCGCTTTCGCCGTGCAGCGGAACTCGCCATGTGGCTGAAAAAACTAAGTCAGGTGGGTGACAAGAGGGATAGAAGCAGAACGTACGCTGACGGGCGAGTTGCCGTCTGACACAGGGTCACGAACGGTGAGGATGCCGGCCGTGGCGCTGTCCTCGCCGACGAGCGTGATGAGACCGAAGCGGACAAACTGGGCAGCCAACTCGGCGGCCTCTTCTTTACAGACGACCGAGGTGAAGTCGCAAAGCCACTCGAGAGCGGCGACGGCAGCGAAGCAGTGCTTCTGCAGCTGCGGGCTCTGCGCAGGCTGAGCGCGGTCTGTGATGTCCATGAGCAAGACACCCCTGGATCGCTCAGCGTGCCGCGCAAAAGGGTCCTGGGGGGCATTCGGGTAGTTGGGCTGGTGCCCAACGAAGCGGCGGAAGAGCATTGTGATGACAGACTGGCTCACTATGATCTCGTCGTCAGACAGGCGACGCTCAAGGTGGAGAAGCTCGCTGCATATGGGCTGGGTCGCGAAGACGTTCTGGAGGTGGTCCGAATTGATGCCGTGCTTACTGATGAAGCGCTCTAGGACATGGAGGCCCTTCGGGGTGAGGACGTAGAGGCCCCGGTCCCTAAAGAGATTGGACGAGGGGCCGGTCGGATCCTCGATGAGACGGGCGTCCATGAAATGCTGACCCATCGCTTTGGCCATGGGGCGGGTCATGGAGAAGGTGACCGTGGTGTTGGTGGTGACGAGTCGCGAGGGCTCTCTGGGATCGGGTCCCCGACTAGACCGCGATGATTTAAGGGATGACAGATTCCGTATTGCTTCATCCCTGGAAGATAGTCAAAACTATCCAAGCGCCACTATGGAGGACATACGTCGAGAAGGAGTTTTGGAAAGTCTTGAAGAACAGCTTGTGGGGAATAAGCTGAAGGGACACTATGAGGGTTACGTAAAGGTCGAAGGTGTCCTGGGGTGATACACATTTAGGCTGGGAAGAGAGAAGAGGAGAGAGAAGAGGAAAGAGCGAACCTGCAGAAAAGGGCGTCCATGCTTTGTGGTCTTCATCATCTGTGACGAGGTGCTAGACCCAGACTGAGTGTGATAGTCGTACGACACCGTGAGATCGCGCTCCTCGTCATCGTCGGCGACGCTGGTCAACATAGTCGCCGCATCCAAGTTTTCTTCACCGTCGTCAGTGTCCCGTAAGACGTTGCTCACGATGGTTGCGGCGTCGGAGACGTCTTCATCGTCATCGTTGCACCGCGGGTCGTTGCTTGCCATCTCTACTCCATTCCCGCTTGACCCAAAGTCTGCGGGCAACCGCAACGTATCCGACTGAATGTCTGTATACGACGTGGGGAACAGCCCCTGCTTGCCATTCAGCTCGCCCATCCACCACCCGTCCAGTATTTCATCCACTACGGCGATCATGTCCCCCGCACGGAAGGCCAGCTCCGAGTCGTCGCCCGAGCCGGAGAAGTCGTACATCGCGCGCGCGACCTTGCGCGGAATTTGTGGCGGCGGACCCCTAAGAGCTGTAGGTGTCCGTGAACGTCCAGGCAGCTCCAACTTCGAGTTCGGTACAAGGAAAGTTACACCTATATGTAATTAGGCGTACGGAGCGCACAAGGCTTCCTGCGCTTACCGTCTTTTTCTGTGATCGTGAACTGGTCATCTATCCGACGGAAGAACTCTGACGGACTGGGGTCGGAATTCTACCAGCACCGCACTCAGTAAAGTACATTATAGAGTAAAGTAGGGATGCATACATCACTCAGGACACTGGACCAATCATCGTCGTGCGACATGACAACGCTGGTCGCTTGCGGGGTCTGGGGTAGTCTCTGTCAGATCGTCGCTCAAGCTAAAGCAGTCCGAATATAATACCTTGTAAAGAATATATTCGTTGATCAATCTTGCAGGATTCAAGACCTAGGACACGTCAGGTGGTAGGCCGCGACGATTCCGAAAATGCGGCACCATGGCAGTAGGGGAAAGATCAAATAACGTGGCTTCTCGATGTTCACTTGTGTGTTGTTTCCCTCCTGTCGCGCTCCGGCCGGACAGAAGATTGAATGACCACGAAAACAACGAGTCTTGGCGACCGGAGGCAGACGAGCCACCGGGTGCGTTTGAAAGGGACTGGAAGTCCACGAGTGACGAAGTCTGTACAGTGCCGAACAGCCTACCCCAAAGCCCGGTGGGGAGGGAAATGGACAATCCGTGTATGAATGTAGTGTGGTTTACGGGGTCGTTCGTGGATTGGGGATTGTGGCATTTTCTTCGGGAAGGATTTGTCTGTCCGTGGGTGCCGCTCCAGCGGTAGGGTGCAGGAGCGGTTCCGGCTATGGGAGCGGGTTTGAAGAAAAGCCGAAACTCTTCACGGGGAGCGCGGAACGATGCCATCCCCCACGACCGTGCTTTTTCACAGCCAGTGACGAGATAGAGGTCTCCGTTTGAAAGGCCGCGGCCTCTTTCACCGTTAATATATTTGTACCAACTATCGGCCTGCTCCGCTGCATACGCTCGCATTTTCTCGACATTTTTGAGCTTCTGGAGGAAGGCCCCATCCGGCAGCGCAAGAACGGCCCCTTGCAAAGCAACACAGCGGAAGCCGAAATCGCCTCCCGGAAATACGCTACACGGAGAGGAGGAGATTATGAGTCTTTTTGCGTGCAGCGGGATATGCATGCTACTCACTCAGACAGGTTATCAAGATCCAGCCTTTGCACGTTGGAGCTGGAGACAAAATCCCCTGGAGCGTGGTTTTCGTGAAGGAGATCGATTGGGTCATAGAGTGGCAAAGGGGAAAAATTTTCCGGGGTGTGATTGACATGGATAGGATCGTCCGGAGCAAGGAAGATGTTGAAGAAAAAGTCGAACGTTCCTTCAGGTGTAACGCTTCCTACGTCGCCAATCGCGACACCGCGTCGTTGGTACTCCGCAGGGAGACTGATTTCTGGCTCTGGGACATAGAGAGGAAAACCACGTTTCTGGAAGAGCATTTGGCGGTGGTAAATTTCGCTATCGGACAGCGCTTCAGTCGAGGTGTCCGACGGGATACTGGTGGGCACTGGTCCCGGCTGGAAAACATTTCTGCGTCAGCAGAACAGACGAGGGCGGGATGTACAAGTGCAATTACCCCCGCGTGATTATGTACATCTCCGAGCACAAACTGTCCACCGACGATATCGAACCCTGCCGCATTTTGAAACAGATGGGAGCTGCTGAGACCAGCAATTCAGTGAGACGCTCCAGATTTCTCGTTAGACGCACCCTTGCCCCACCAGCGCAGTCGTAGTATTTGCCATATTTACGGGCCACTTCGAGGCATCGAGGGAGGAGGAAACGGGGAAAAAAACGGCTGTGCTTTGCGATGCAGAGAGCAGCTGTTGAGCAATGCAATGCATCAGAGCTTCCAGAAGCTAGTTCCGATATAGTTCAGGCGCCTAAGGCGTCTGTATCCAAGTTGGAAAATTTTGAAGGGGGCGTTCATCCTCATCGAATAAAATTGGGTCCATATTCTAGAGTTATTCAACATATTTTCAAACCGGTAACAAGACGACAGACCTCCGAGTCTGTGTTTTGCAGGAGAATCCAACTCGGAATCGGAGCAACCATCGGTATTTGCCGTCCACTGCTCAAACAGTCTCATAAGATAGGTGCGGAATGACCCCAAGGAGCCTAAGGTCGGCAAAGCTTGAAGCTTGAAGCTTGAAGACTGAGGCCCCATGACGGACCACGGTTACTGGGTACTGTATGGGGAGGACCAGGATAGAGTTTGGCTTTGTTTGGCTGCGGTCTGTATCCGAAAAGGGAAAGGCTCTAGTGCAGTGCCCTGGCAGCCACGATGCCCATATATGGGCATGATGTATGCCGCTTTTCCGGCAACCGTGTCCCACGCTCTGCCCACCATCTCCACGGACACGTCTCTCGTACTCCCTCCCTGCTACTCGTCCTGCCTGTTCCCAACCCACTCAGCTAACAGTCACGGCACTCTACACCCTTGAAACACTGTTCCTGTCCCCCGAAGCCGCGTGAAATCAATTGAAGCACAAGTCTGAGCAGTAATTTCGGGCCATCCTCAATAAGTCCTTGAACCCGCCTTGAATAACGCTCGGCGCGACGGGCTACGGGGCAAAGGGTGTCGGAGCATGTCCGCTTCATGCGGCGTGACTAGTACTATTGCGGGATCCCCTTGCTTTGCTGCGCCGCCTTCCTCGGTCCCATCTTCTGGCTCGTCCGCCCCGAGCGACGTCAGCGCAGCGCCCGCCTGCACCTATCCAGTGTTCCGTCCATCCCTCGCGCCTACCCCGCCGCTACCTGCACGCCGCCTCGGCCATCTCCGTCCGCGCGCGCTGGCCGCCGTCGACACCCGCAGCGTACCTCACCATCGCAGCCAACACCCACCCGACGCTCCCCACGGTTCTTCAATACACTCAAGAACAAAGCACAAATGTCCACACCAGCTGTGCAATGCGTCCGAAGTCGCGCAAACACGGCACTGCGCCTCTCGGGAAGCTGCTCTCGTGCGCGCCGCGGAGCTGCACAACTACAAGTGTGCTCTCAACGCCGACTCATCGCACACACGCAGCCTCCGCCCATCGTCTCATCTCGATGCTCAAAATACGCGTCGCCCTTCCCCCTCTTTCCACTGCGTCGCGCACTTACGGCCCCACAGCGCTAGCCCATCGACAACGACGAGAGCGGGGCCCGGGGTGTATATCTACTACGGTACGCACATCCCTTTTCTCTCCCTCCTTCCGTCTTGCGACCCGCCGTGTTGGCTCCAGAGCCGAGTGCGGGCGGCGCTGGCGCACCGTAAGTGAGTCGTGTCGATGGCGACGTCACGGCGCTGCGTGTGCGCGCTGGAGTTGAGGGACGCATGCAACGCACCCGCCAGCACGCTGTGGAGGCCCACGTGCGCATCGCGCCCCCTGAGGCGTTCTCTGCGGTGCGTTGAGACCGCCTGCGCCAACACGCCGGCGGCAAGCTGGTGCGCTTCGCAGTGCACCGCACATTCTGGCCCACGCGGCAAGCCTGCGAGTCGTCAGAGGCCCGCGGTGCGGCTGGTGTGCATGTTTTGCGCACTTGGAATTTGCCGCTCTGCTGCACCGGCGTGCACGGTGCGGTCAGGTTACACGGAGGGAGACAGTTGGGATGTGCGGCCGCGCTTCGATGCGATGTGCCGAACGTGGGGCCATGCGATGGCGGTGTGCGCGTGTCGCCGTCGAGAACGCGCACACGACGCTGACCACGCCGCATGGCTGAGGGGATTACGAGTTAAATGCATCTGTAAGTAGTACATTTTGAATACACTCGAGTTATTCGAGTAATGCCGAGGGATTGTGCACCATAAGAAAGCAGTTTGCTTTGAGTGAGTATCTTGAGAGCACTTGTACATGAAGACGCGCTTCGCGTTGAGTTGTTTGAGAATCGAAAATGAAGTCAGTGGCATAAAAAATGGGGCAAGCTCCAGGGGCTTGAACTTAAGACTATCTGAATGATGGCAAAGGGCGGAGACGAAGAAACGTCATAGACAACTCGCCCAAGCGACCTTTGGCAACCCGCACCCATCAAGTTACTCAGCTCGGCTACGGCCCGAATATTTGAATAGGATTCTATTCAAATACTTGCCAGGACATAGCACCAGAGCCAAGGGAAATTCTCGTTTCTCTTGTACCCTTCACCGCAAAGGACATTGCAGCCATGGAAAAATCGCAGGAGAGCTTCACATTCACTGTGGGCAAGCTCGGTGAGCGGGGCATCGAATAGGGCCGTGGTTTACCAGGAATTCACGCGTTCACAGATGCGGGAATGGCGGTACAATTCTACGTGGCGACCTTCGACATTATACTCACCCTTCCCAGATTCTGCTGGGGGAGCGAGCACATCTCATCGAATTCCCGTCTATTCTTCTGCCACCTGGCGCGACAACGGGCTCAATCGTGAACATTGCGGTTCACCAAAATCATGCGGAAGAAAAGCGGAGAGACACCGAATTTTGGGCGCTCCAGGACGAGATACTGCAGGAGTTTGGCGTGCGGTCGCCTTCACCACCGAAACTGCAGGTGTGTGTGTCCAAAATTTGAGGTAAATCGACCTCAGGACGCGTTCCAGCTGCGGAATGTAACGCAAACGTCGATCACTTTGGAGTGGCCATCTATCGAGCTTGCCACTGCAAAACTACGCTCGCTGGACATCTACCGAAACGGCCAGCGTCTCGCGCCGATACCGTCGCCGCTCACCAACACCTCGAGCAAGCTCTCCGGGCTGGAGCTCAACACCGAATACACCTTCCAGCTGATCCTGCGCACGACCGCGGGCACGTTCCCCTCCAACCTCATCCGCGTGCGCACCCACACCATGTCCGACACCTCCGGCATCTCCGTCTGCTTCGGCACCGTGCAGGACCCGGTCGTGCTCGAGAACGCCAAGATGGCCCTGCGCGACATGCGCGCAAAGTGGAGCGACAAGATCCAGATCGACACCACCCACTTTGTGTGCACGACCCCTGCCGCGACGCCCAGCGGCGCCCAGCCCTCGGGCAGCTCCCCCATAGCCCCAGGCGTCGAGTACCAGCGCGCCCTGCAACTCAGCATCCCCGTCGTGCAGCCGCACTGGGTCTTTGCGTGCCATACAGAGAGGAAGTGAGTCGTTGCGTTGTTTTGTTTTGTAAGCTGGACGCTGACGTGCAAAAGACTCGTCTCCATCGCCGCGTACAATCTCGGCGCGACGCCGCCCACGCCCGCACACGCGCGTCCGCAGTCCATGTCGCAGGCGTCCCTCCCACGCTCGCCCACGAGCCCCGCCGCCAACGCATCCCGCCAGTCGATGCCCCCGCTCGCGCGCAGCAACGCCCCGTCGCCCCCCGCGCCGCAAGCCTCCGCCTTCATCAACCAGCCTGCCTCCGCCACGCCGCCGCTCGCGTCCACCCCCGAGCACGGCGGCGACTCGGACACGGAGGAGGCCACGCTCGAGCGCGCGGCGGTCGAGCGCAGCGTGATGGAGAAGCGCATGAGCCGCACGGGGACGATGAACCGCGAGTTCAAGTTCCCCACGCCCGTGTCGTCGCCGACCGTGCCCGACACGCCGGACGTGCCCTCCATCCACCGCGTGGTCACGCCGAGCAATATCGAGGTGCCGCCGCCGCCGCCTGTGGAGAAGGAGCTTGGGGTCAGCCCGCCGAGGAGCACGAGGAGCGACGAGGGCGAGGAGGAGCTGGGCGATACGGTCGATATTCCGCTGAATTAGACTAGGCCTGCAACTACTTACTGTCAGGGTGCTCGGCGTAATCGCCAGTGGGACCTGTCTCTTTATCTTAATTTTGGTGTGACTGCAATGATAGACTCATTGTGTGGATATATTACACTGGATCGTTTCGAACTCCCCTCGTTCGTTTCTTTGGACTGAGATCCAACTGAAACCCACCGACACTGTCAAAGGTACTCAACTTTCAAAGCAGCATACTCGGTTGTGCAGTGGTCCGAAAAAGGAAATCTCCGCTTTCCTCCAACCTCCACTGTCCCCTGGAGTCTCCATCTCCATCGTCGAAAGGCTGGAGGAAGACTTCAACTCACTCCTAAATGGACTTTCCAAACTGTATATGTCCCTGAATGAAACCCAGTCTGGGTCTTGCAGTGGATCCCAGTACCTGAGTGAGTCGATATCAAAAAAGCGAGCAGCAGTGTTGTAATCTCCTTGTCGGTGGAAATCGTTTCATCTACTACAGCAGTCGACCGAACTGAAGAAGTTCAAAGTTTAGATAGTTCGACGATAATGGCGATGAAGCGCCCTGTCCTACAAAAAGACGCCTCGGGCGCTTGAACTATCTTAAGACCAGCACGTTTGCTTGACAGCTGCCTCGAAGTCACCCGCAAACATGGCGAATGCTACAACTGCGTTGGTGGGGCAAGGGTATGTCCAAATCGACCTTTGGACGTCTCACTAACCCGCGCTCTCAGTAGCTCCCATTTATTCCAAAATGCGGCAGGGTTCGACATCGTCGGTGGACAGTTTGTGCTTGGAGATGTACATAACCACGCTGGGGTAAGTGCAGCGGTGCATCCTGTCCTCATCCGCTGACCCGAAAATGTATTCTAGCCGGGACCAGTGCACACCACTAGTCCGCTGGAAAGCTCCACTGAAGCTTTGTCCGACAGCGAAATCTACTACCGTCAAATGCTCTACCAGAAACGAGGATTTCCTCTATATGTCCCAGGGCCGAAAATCAATCTCCCTGCGGCGTACCAACGACGTGGGGTCGCCATTGGCGATGTAGGAAGAGTTACACCAGAAGGAGTATTCGATTTCTTCTTCAACATCTTCCTTGCTCCGAACGATCCTATACATGCCAATCGCACCCCAGAAGGCTTTTCTCCCTTGGCACTTTATGACCCAATCGATCTCCTCCACGAAAGTTACGATCCAGGGAACTCTGTCTTCAGTTCCACCGTTCGAAAGCTGGATCCTGATGCTCCGTTCAAGTAAGCAATGCATCCCGACGTGAATCGTAAGGCTGACTTATCTACATGTAGCGTATTTCCAGGAGGTCAATTCGTCTTTCGCTGTGACGGTCAACAAGGGGCCGTTCTCGCCTTGCCGGACGGGGCAGACCTGCAGAAACTCGAAAACCTGGAAAACATCCGAGCATACGCAGCGGAACAGGCCGACAGTTGGTACAAATATATCAACGGCGCCAGAGGCCGTGGATTATCGAACGGGGATCTTTATCTTGTCACCGGATGCGAAAAAGCGCGATCCTGGGGAATGGCATCATTCCGCGCTGCACGTGAAGAGTTTCGCCTTTTCTTCAAACCCACCCCCGCAGCCGAAACTACGTATACCCCCTACCGCTGGAGTGGCGCCCAGGGACAGGAGAATCCTTCTCGGATAAAAAGTCACGATCCCCGATCCACGAACGACCCTGTAAACCAGACTACCTTCATACACGGATTGTCCATTTCCCTCCCGACGGGACTTTGGGGCAAGCTGTTCGGCACTGTGCAAACCGCGTCCATCGTGAATTTTCAGTCCCTTTTGAGCTCCCCTGGTGGTTCGTCTGCGGCCGGGTCCCAAGGCTCGTTGTTCTCCTGGTCATTCAATCTACTTTCCGGTCGCGGCGCGCCTGGAGGGAAACAACACGCTGGAGAACATCGAGAAGCCGTTCTATCCGATCTTTCTCCCACTGCTATGGTGCCGCATCTTCATACTCGTCGAGGGCCACCAACTAATACGTCCTAGGTCTTGAATCCTGCAAGATTAATCAACGAATATATTCTTTACAGGGTATCACCTACGGACCGCTTTATCTTGAGCGAATATCTGACACAGACCACCTCAGGCCCCGCAATCGACTGGCGTTGTCATGTCCCACGATGATGATTGGTCCCGTGTCTTGGATAATGTATGCAGATTTAGTTTGTCTGTACTACTGTGCTGACGGTGACATCGGTAGGATTCCGACCCAAGCCCGTCGGATTTCTTTCGTCGGATAGATGTCCGTTTCACGATCACAGAAAAAGACGGTAAGCGCTGATAAGTCTTGTCCACTCAGTGCGCCTAATTACATATCTCAGGTGTAACTTTCCTTGTACCTAATCCGAAGCCGGAGCAGCCTGGAAGTGTCGAGACAGCAGCTCTCGAGGGCCCACCGTCCGAAATTCCGAATAAGGTCGCTCGCGCGATGTACGACTTCTCCGGTTCGGGCGACGACTCGGAGCTGGCGTTCCGTGCGGGGGACATGATCGCTGTAGTGGACGAGCACCTGGACGGGTGGTGGATTGGCGAGCTGAACGGCAAGCAGGGGCTGTTCCCCACGTCATATACGGAGTTTGGGCCAGGTACGCTGCAGTTGCACAAACACTCTGGGTCAAGCGGAAATGGGGCAGAGATGGGAATCAGCGGCCCACGGTACACCGAGGACGATGAAGACCTGTCCGCCTTGCCAACCTTCGGATCTGTGTCATCAACCGCCATCGGGCCACCTTCTGAGCAGCAGGCAGCACCTAGGAAGGGCTCCGCCACGGTTCCCGGGAAAAGCTCGCGCCTACCGTTAATCGTAGCGTGCAACTTTTGTCGACGTGGGTTACGAACCATTTGCCTCGAAGCCGAAGACGCTGACCATATAGATGCAGGTCGGAAGATCGCATGCGACGGGCGGCGTCCTTCTTGGTTCGTTGCATGGCTTATTTCGAAGCTGACGCTGATCCTGGGTTAGCTCGACCTGTGTGAGGCGCTCACTGCCCTGCAACTATGTCTCAATCGTACATGACCGGAATGGGCGGGGCGACCTGCGATACACCAACGACGATGAAGACCTCTCCGACGCGGCAACCATCATAATCAACATTTTGCGGGACACCGACGACGACGAAGAAGACTTGGACGCGGCAACCCTCTTGACCAGCGTCGCAGACGACGACGAGCGCGATCCGTACGACCATCACACTGGGTCGTCCCAGATGATGCAGACTACAAAGCGTGGACGCCCTTTTCTCCAGGTTCGCTCTCTCCCCTTCTCTCTTCTCAGGATAAACGCGTATCACCCCAGGACACCTTCGACCTCTACGCCACCCTGATGGTGTCGTTACAGCTATCTCCGCACAAATACTTCTTTAAGACTTTCCAAAACTCCTTCTCGACGTACGTCCTCCATAGTGGTGCTCCGATCGATCTGACCATCTTCTTCCAGGGACGAAGCAATCCAGAATCTGTCCTCCCTCAAATTTTCGAAGTCTAGTCGAAACCCCGATCCCAGAGAACCCTCGCGGCTTGTCACCACCACCACGACAACCACATTCTCCATGACCCGCCCAATGGCCAAGGCGATGAGCCAGCATTTCATGGACGCCCGTCTCATCGAGGATGCCACCGACCCCTCGTCCCATCTCTTTAAGAACCGTGGCCTCTACGTCCTCACCCCCAAGGGTCTCTATGTCCTCGAACGCTTCATCAGTAAGAACGGCATCAACTCGGACCACCTCCAGAACGTCTTCGTGTCCCAGCCCATCTGCACCGAGCTTTTCCACCTGGAGCGTCGCCTGTCTGATGACGAGATCATAGTGACCCAGTCTGTCATCACAGCGCTCTTCCGCCGCTTCGTTGGTCGCCAGCCCAACTACCCAAATGCCCCGCAGGACGCCTTTGCACGGCACGCTGAACGATCCAGGGGTGTCTTGCTCATGGACATCACCGACCGCGCTCAGCCTGCGCGGAGCCCGCAGCTGCACAAGCACCGCTTCGCTGCCGTCGCCGCTCTCGAGTGGCTTTGCGACTTCACCTCGGTCGTCGGCAAAGAAGAGGCCGCCGAGATGGCTGCCCAGTTTGTCCGCTTTGGTCTCATCGCGCTCGTCGGCGAGGAAAAGACCGACGCGACCAGCGTCCTCGTCGCTCGCAGCCCTGCTCCAGATGGCAACTCGCCCGTCAGCGTCAGCGTACGTCCCGCTTCTATCCCTCTTGTCAACCACCTGACCTGAGGTTTTCAGACCCATGGCGAGTTCCGATGCACGGCGAACTCCATCTATCAAGTCACCGACGAAGGTGGTCGCGTCGCCCACTGGGACGATCCCACAGGTGTCCATGATCTCACGAACACCTCCTTAGGTTCTACCGTTGCTTACTCGTCAGTAGATGAGCCCGACCATGAGAACAAGAAGCCGACTGATCGCAAGATTCACCGGCACATCTTTATCGCAGAGAAACTCGATCACGACGCCCAAAAGGGCACCAAGGAGAGCAACACCGATCGTCTCATGTACATCCTCGACGAACCGGCCCTCCGCTCCCTCTTCCGCGAGTTCCTCAAGGAAAACTTTTGCGAGGAAAACCTGTCATTCTGGCTCGAAGTCAAAGATTTCAAGCGCAAGTTTGACATCGCCTCCAGTGTCGTGGCTGCCATCCCTGCTCCCTCCGAGCCCAATCGGGGCGCGACGCCCGGGCAGGGGGCTATGAAGAAGCACTACGAGTCGTTGATCCAGACGGCGTTCCTCATTTATAACAAGTACCTGGCACCGTCGAGTCAGTGCGAGCTGAACATCGACCACGGACTCCGGAACGAGCTGTCCAAGTACTTGGAGGAAGTGGTGACGAGCATGACAGGGAAGGTCTTCCAGGGGCAGGTGGACCAGGAGCAGGCAAACGCATTCGATGCGACAGAACTGCAGACGATGATTCGGTTATACGAGCGTATCCAGACGCACGTCTTCCGTCTGATGGCCACGGACTCTGTGCCAAAGGTGCGTTCCTCCTTTCTTCATATCTACACCGAAATACTCAATGCTATCAAAGTTCGTCAAGACCCCCAAACTCCTCGCTGTAAGGAATTGGGTCGAGGACTTGGACTCAAATGCGGATGTCGACCCGAATGAGGGGACGCGTACGGCGGCGCATACGGTGGCCACGGACTCTGTGCCAAAGGTACGTTCCTCTTTTCTTCATTTTTCGACCGAGATACTCAATGCTATTAAAGTTCGTCAAGACACCCAAATTCCTCGCTGTAAGGAATTGGGTCGAGGACTTGAACTCAAATCAGGATGTCGACCCAAATGAGGGGGCGCGTGCGGGGGCGCATACGGGGCCGCCTGGGCTTGCGCAAGCCGCAACGTCGCCAAGGCAACCCGTGTCGTTGGCCAGTCTAAAGGTGGCGGGGAACCAGACACAGCCTGAGGTGCTGCATAATTTCTTCCAGAGCTTGTTGAGCTCGAAGGACCGGACGGGCACGGGGGCAGGTGCGGTTGTAAAGACGTCTCCGGAGGCGAATGGGACTGGCAGTGAGGCTGAGGATGCGGGGTAGTCTCGTAACAAGACTTTCTATACTTCTTTGGGAAGACAGTCGTTCGCACGTAGATGCGGGGACGTGATCGAGACGGTGGCAGCTTCTCCAACTCTGAGTCCAAGAGTTCAATATTGGATCCAGGCATAACAATCACCTGGACAAATAATATGAGCAGGTGTATGTGTAACCAAGGGGGCGCGACGATTAAATTTTAAAGGACAATGCCCCCTTTTGTAAAATATGCCGGATTCGGGACCCCCACCCCCCCCCTACCCCCCAATATATTTTTTTCAACCAAAAAATATCGGTGTCTGAGGGACCCACCCCACCTCTTTTCGCTGAGTAATCACGCTTATATTCGAGTCAAAAATAGTCCCCGTCTTCAGCTTGTACTATAATTCACTTTGCAGTGCAAAATCCTCTAGAAGTGAAAAATACCGCTCGCTTGGACTCAATTCTTGGCCGTTTGCCTTCGGAGGAGGCGGAAATTGAACCGACTCCTGTTCACTATTAGACTATGTAAAAAAATCGTCCAATTCGGCTGCGAACTGGGTGAGAAATGGGAGACGAAGTACGAATTTATTTTGATTGCTGAGATGTCGATGAAGTGCCCCATCAAAGCACCAGTCGATTCGGCATGTCTATAGTACTCAATCCGTGGACAATTTCGCTGATTCTTTGCGGGAAAACTACGAGTACGCATATGTCGGTTTCATTTGCGCCACATCCGGAGGCAAACGGTGCGAAGGCGAGTCCAAGCGAGCGGTATTTTTCACTTCTAGAGGATTTTGCATTGCAAAGTCAAATATAGTATTCCTCCCCACCGCATACTACCCGAGTCTCTCGCCTTCATCCCCGCCGTCTCACTGCATCACCATCCACCACAATGCACCACACCGAGCAGTCCTCCGTCAATTTCTCGCAATCTGATTTCCCCGTGGGTGAATTCATGATGATTATGTCTTCATCCTCAATATCCACCAGTGGGGGAAGTGTGAGGGTATCTTCTGAGGTGGATGCAGTATCCAAGGATTTTGTAGCTGGTGCAGCAGTGGCCATTGGTAGGGTAGAAAGGTTGGATTTGAAGAAGAGTGGCATCGAGTCGCGGAGCATATATAGTATGTTGTTGTCATTGTCGACCGAAAATGGGAAGTGAGGATAAGAATAACCCATTTGCGACCCGTTTGGTCACATTGTTCACCTTGCAGGCTATCGTGTTCTAAACGTTGCATAATTCAAAACACACAAATATAAACTTTGGTGCTGAAAACTTTTTTTTTTCCATACCTTAGATTCCTGATGTGTTGAGTCTATTGACAGTATATAGCCTTTTGTGTTGTCTGTATGTCTGTTCTTGAAGGAACAGGACAACTGCACAATGACGGACACGCATCAGTGGGAATTGATCGTACTCGGGGTTTTCCGGTGTCCTCGGATCTTTCGAACAGGGCTTTGAGTTAGCTATGTTGCACAGGCATACCCACCAAGCTCATTCCATTGTTTTTATGGTCCCTTGCTTCAAATATGACTTTTGTTTGGAATCTGATTTTATTTTTTTCGTCGCCTTCCGCTCAATTTTGATGGCATCAAAACATCGATCAACATCCAAGTTGTATCTCTCCAGCTCTCCCCCAAGTCGAACTTAACAATGGGAGGTAGCCACCCACTCTTGGTAGACCTCTATGACAGAACTTTGTTTGGCGGAACCTTCCGGAAGCGATCAAATGCCTTAATTTGGGTTGTGTGCATCGTGTGGTGTGGTCCAAGTGCCTATGCCTTGGAGAATAGGGCCACAGAGGTGACACAATGTGCAGGGAAGTGGCACAGAGGAAATCTAAGATATGGAAAAAAAGTTTTCAGCACCAAAGTTTATATTTGTGTGTTTTGATTTATGCAACGTTTAGAACACGATAGCAGGCCACCGAACCTCACTCAAGAACAATTTTTTTGACGTGTGAATAAAATTTCAGATTGAGTAATTTCGGGCTACCCACCCACCCCACCCCAGGGTGGCATCGTCCTTCGGAATTTTAATCCTCGCGCCCCCTTGTGTGTAACTAGAACAATTTTCACCAATTTACGTCTCAGCAGTGTTTTGCTTTGTGGCATTGTCTGCCTCGCTCGAGTTTTATATTTCAGTTTTATATGTCGGAATCCCTCACACTAATCTTCAATTGAAGAATCTCGTTAAATCCAACTTACATGTAGCTGCCGGCTGCTACTGAAAGCTTGACCTCAATTCAACTCGCACACTAGTAGAAGTGGTCGTAGTGGAAGTAGAAGTGGTTTCTACTTCTACAATTCTGGTCATGCCTCGTTTGCTTGACTATGAGCTAGGCGTACCGGGATCCCTCACGTCAAGTTACTATTCACAAGTTCCTCGTTTTCTTCACTCGATAATGTCCCTGGTGCTCTTCAGCCGTCCTTTTCACTCCTGCGACGCTCTTCCTCGAAATTTGAGACACTACCTCCGTGAAATCGGACCCCAAAATACCCTTTTGCGCTGCTTCATCTCCCAGAACGGCGAGTAGCGTCTTTCCGCGCGCCTCGTTTTCTGCCGCAAGCCCAGCTGCTGTCATATTGTCCGGTTTAGTGATCTACATTTCTGTCAGTTCGTGGCCGGACACTGGAGGAATTGATGGCTCACCTCGAGTACAAATGTTGACTTGCGTTTCACGGCTTTGAACGTGACGCCAAACGATTTTGGAATCTCGAGTTGACGGATCAAATGTTCGCGCGCCGAGTTGGATCGACTAAACGAGACGGAGAGATTGTCGCCCGCAAAGAAATCCTCGAGGTCCCCGCAATCCTTGCATGTACATTCAATCTTCAAAAGAGGCACCAACTCCTTCGGCTTTTGCGCCATCGCCGAGGTGCCGAAAGCTTTGAGGACTTGGACAACGAACCCTTTGAAGGGTTCGGTCGCCAGGTCCAGTGTCTGGGATCGCAGATAGTCACGAAGGGCGGGTATGAACGGGGCGAGGACCTTGATTGTGTAAAGGCCAGCCGGGATGCCGACTGGAGACTCGAGGCGCTTTAGCAGGTGCTGCCATTCAGAGCGCGCACCAACTTCAGAGCAGAATCTGAACACATCCACAATTTCGTCAGTGGATCGGAGTGCTTTGGATGGATCGAGGCCGTGGAAGGTCTTGAGATCGAAAACATCGATGGCTTGCCGTACAATGCTATTCGTCGCAGTGGTGTATTCGGCTGTAGCCACAATATTGTCTGGGGACGGTCGCGATGCGGTGAGATGCTTGATCAGGATTTTGAGACTTTCGTAGTCGCGCCCGGCTAAAATGAGTGACTTGTCGCTAATAGTAAACATTGAGTAGGGTAATTCCAGCCAGAAAAGCACAGCAACTGACCATTGTTTGAGGAAAGATAATCCTCCGGCGCGTCCGATGGCGATATCTAGCGTCGCCAAGTTATTCACCGAGAAGGCACACCCCTCAAATGTTTTGTACCCCTTCGCTATCGGCTCGCTGGCGGAGAGCATGCACGCTACAGCGTCTTCGAAGAAAGGGCAGAAGGCAGCAGCCGTGGCCTCTGCGAGAGGCGCCAGGTATCCGTCCAAGGAACGCGTCAACTGCGCATAACACTCCCATGGCGCACACTCTGACGAGATCGTCTTCGTTTCGGCTGCGCGTTTGATGCGCTCGAAGATCCCAGCACACGATTCCGTAAGCCCCGCCTCGACACAGAGGCGAAGGACCTCCATGATCAGACCCGCTTTCTTAGGCTTGTCCACACCATAACCCCAGCTGTCGCCGGCGCATTCTTGTGCGCCCACCACAAGCAAATTGTCTGCGGCATGCAAGACGCATCCGCGCACAAATTCGGGACCCAACTCCTTTGCCGCAGTGTGCTCTTTGAGACGGTAAATAAAATGAACCCAGAAACTGGATTCAAGACGTTGATCTTTGAGTTGCGGGTACAGGCTAAATGGTATGTGCATTGTGAACTTCGTCTCGACACAGATGGATAATCGACCCACATGGTTCGCATAAATTCCACACCGCGAGTCGTCGCGAGCTCGAGGAGCCAGTCAACCTCGGCAATGCTGCTTCGGTTGAGGGACCTGAGCACCAGATCCTGCTGCTCTTCGCACCAGGCTACGGCTTCAGCATCGGATCTTTCTCTCACAGCCTTGGTGAGCTGCGTCACCAGCGCCTGTCGACGTGGGTTGGAAGCATCCTTATCAACGGCCTCTTGATAACTGCAAAAAGATCAGAGAGTCTCGAAGGTACATCTGTTAGCAATATTTACAAGCTCTTCAGCGACCACCCGAATTTCCGGTACGCCGAAATGGACAGGTCGATCCCAAGCAAGTCCAGGTTCTCAGCTACTTTGTGCTTCACGAGAGTCTCCAAGAGCATTTGCATGTCGTTTCGTTGTTCGGCGACCATGCATAGTCCGCGCGTAGAGGCTCTCCGCTCATCAGCTGTCGAACATGGTGCCATTAAACTTTTCACCAGAGTTCTATCGCGCAAAGACGGTGGGTCGGAAATTGAACCGACCACGCTGCAGGCGTATTCGTGAGAATACCACGCCTCTGCTGGGCATTTTGCATCATTACTATCTGGCCAAAGGAGGAAGAGTGTACGGTTGTATGCTATGTCGAGGCACCTCAGTCAATCTCCTCGGCTAAAACACACTACTCACTTTCATCAATCCGAATGTTCTGGAGCGAGGGTCTGTCGTTAGTTACTAGTACAAGAAGAAAGATGCGTGCGTACCATTCCGTCGGAATCCACCTCGTATTCATTTTCGGGCTCGCCGTCTTGTAAATCACCGTTGAGGTATTCGTCCCGCATGAAATCAAAGCCCGTGATATCTACAGAAACACCGCTCATGTCGATGGCGTTGTCTTGTACTTCCGGCGTATCGTCAACCACCTCCCAATTATCAATCAACGTAGGGATCACTTTATCCTCAGGGCCGTCGTAATCCGCAAATGCGATCTGGGTGAGCTGAACTTCGACAAGATAAAGGTGGTATTGGAGCTCCTTGGAAAGGTGCAGAAGATGGGTCATCAACAGTGCGTCTGCACCAGCGAGTGCCTGAAGGCTCAGTTGATCCCAGGGATATTTGCGTTGCAGAAAATAGGCCATGAGCTTCGGTGCTTTATCCGTGTTGTCCTCCTTCCAGTCCATGATTGCCTGCCGAAGGGCCCGAGATGGTTCGTCCATGTCTGGGAAGGGAGGCATGACGAGATTATCCGCAGGAGGCTGAAGCACTTCATAATGGAGCGCAAGGCGATATCCGGAAGCAATAGCACACATTTTGCGCTTCACGACGGAATACGCCGCCACGATTGAAGTAAACAGGTGGCTCTGCGGAGCAAGACGGACGGTTTTAGATTGGACGCCATGGTCGAAGACAATGTCTCCATCCTGGAACGGAGACGGTAGAATGACTACCAAGGTCGCGATTGCGTCACTGCGCGGAAGCCTTTACATAAATGAGAAAGCTGTTGGATTGAAAAGGAAATATTGGCATACTCTTCTGATCTGTCGTCGGGTTGGCGTCTTGAGAGATGGAACAAGATGGAAAACACTCACCGTGAAGCAGCTCCCTCGAGTACGAGTTTCTTGAGTCTGTACAGAGGTTTCACTATTTGCCCCGAGAGGCCCGTACAGATCGCGTTGGCTTCTTTGTTGAACCAGGTATCCCACCCGGGATTCGCAAACCGCACCTGTCGGATACATGTCTGAGACAAGAGCTAGCATGTATGGGATACCAACCTCTTCCGCTGGAATTTCGAGTCTATCCAGCCCTGATGAGCGATTGTGCGACAAAAGAGCTTGGGCAGCGGCGACACTGAGTGGTAAACCGACGAGCCCTATCCCGTCTATCTCAAGACAAGGATTCGATGCCTGAGAGACCGGGTATCTCTCGGTTTGCATGAATGAGCCTTTGAAGGCGAACATCTCCAAGGTCTTGAGAAGAGCGTCCTATAAAACCAGTGATCTTTCGGCTGAACTATCAAACAGTGGGCTCCACACACCATTGTACTACTTCCATCTGAGTATCCTGGAAAATTCACAGTCAATCTAGATCGACAACGGTTATCCCAGTGGTGGGCTCACTTCGACGATAGGTCTCTCGAGCCTCTGTTTCGGGTTCGCTTTCCAGATCCGAAGCCTGAGAAGGCTCCTCCTCCTCCTCGTCGGGTCTTGAGCCGAAACCCCAGTTGTCGTTCAGAGATTGGCAGACAAGGAAAGTATGGTCAGTTTCCCACGTCTTCGTGACCGTGATTCTGGGGTCCATCTCGGGCCCGTAAGCTTGCCCCGGATGTCGTTCCAGAAAACGCGTCGATTTTTCTGAACAACGGCGGTGTAAGCTGGTCGTGGTGTTGATTCTTATTTGTATGTGCTGACACGTGCATGGCCGACACTGCCACCCCCTGATGAGGTCGAGTTCGAACCATCTGCGGTGTGAGTAAGTACATTGGCCAACTCGTTGAATTTCGTTATATAGGATCCAAAAGATTCGTCAAAACAGGACAGAAAGTTAACAGACCATCAAGAGGCCGAGACCTTCGCTTTCTTCACCGGAGAAACACCATCCATTTCCGACGAGTCGTCCATCGGCCGCTTGGTGGCGGTCCTCCGTTCAGAAATTTGGGAGAGTGCCTCATCGTAATTCGGTCCCATAATGCGTCGTTGGGCCGCTTCATCTCCCAATAATGCCAACAACGCCTTTCCCCGCTCACTATTTTCCGCCCACAGTCCGGCTATCGTCATGTTGGCGGGTTTCGATATCTTGAAAGAACGCTGTCAAAGAAAACTCTCGCAGTTAGATAAACACCGTGACCCACCTCCAGTTTATGAGCCCCGACTTGAGTTTTTATGACTTTGAATTTGACGCCCCAGCTTTTCGGAGCGGGAGCAGCGAGTTGGGCCTCTAGATGTTCGCGCGCTTTGGCAGGTCTGGGGAGAACAATCGTCTGCTCATCGCTCGTGAAGAAATCAGACAGCGTTTTCTGGCAATCGCTGCACTTCAGATTGTCGCATCCGACCTTTGTCCCTGCGGCCAACTCGTTGGGAGTTTGGCACATCACTGTGGAAGCGAACGCCTTGACAATGCTCGCGCTGCACTTGCCGAAGGGGCTAGCCTCCAAGGTTAGGTTTTGTGTTGTAAGATATCCAGCCAAAGCCGGCATAAATGGTGCAAGGACCTTGGAGACGTGCTGAGAGATGGAGATTCCTACAGGCGGAGAGACGAGATGCAGCAGCAGATATTGGAGCTCACTTCGCGCACCGACATCGAAGCAGAACTTCACCATGCTGACCATCTCGTCGGCGGCTGAGGAATGATTTCCTTTCGCCGCTGCTGCATGAAAGCTGCTGGTATCGAATACGTCGATCGCTTGGCGGACAATCAAGTTCAACACCCGATTGAGCTCCGAATCGGGAGACGGAGCCCATTCGGCGAAGAAATATCGGACAAGCTTCTCCAAACTCTCTGAATCCCATCCGGCCAGGAGGGTCTTTTTGTTTCTAAGCACCGGTCAATATCTAGTTGCGTTGACGAGATGACACGTACGATTCATCTAGGAAAGAGAACCCTCCTGCGCGTTTAGTGGCCATCACTAGGATGGACAAGTTCTCTGCCGTGAAAGGGCACGGGGAGAAGAAACCCAGATTAGCCTTGCGTTTGCCACCCAAGATGGTCAGCGCCGCCTCCTCGAAGAATGGCCGAAAGTCGTAACGATCTTGGTCGACGTCTCCAACCGACGAAATATACTCGTTCAAACTGGGTGTCAGTTCGAGGTAGTATCTCCATGGTGGGCATTCGGCGGGGAATGCCTCCTCATGAGTCGCCTGCTTCATCTTTTCGAGGATGCGAACACAGAGATCGGTGTTGCCGGTATTCTCGCAGAGCTTTAAAACTTCGATGATCGCTCTGGCATCTGGCTCTTGAACTTGACGAGATGCACTGCCAGCGGGCCGAACGGGAAATGCAGGCAGATTATTGACGGCTTGGAGAACACATTCATCTGAAAAGTTGCGGTGAAGTTCGGCTGATATGGGATGCTCCCTGAGCCGCCGTACAAAATGAACCCAAAAAGCGGATTCGAGTTGTTGCGTCTTGAGCTGCGGGTAGATACTTGGGGCGAAATAAGCAAGAATTAATGGAGTCCAAGCCAAGAAAAAGCCACATACACTTCACTTATGAATTGCGCGCTATGAGTCGTTCCCAGACCCAATAGCCAGTCGACTTCGCAGACGCTGGCGCGATTAAGGGAGCTCAGAACCGCTTCCTGTTGCGTCTCGCTCCAAGCCTCTGCCTCAGCGTCGGCTACTTCCTTGGCCGCCTGACCCAGTCGAACCGCAAATTCCTGCCGCCGCGGATTTGACACGTCTGTTCGACTGGCCTGCGCAAAGCTGTCGCCCAACCTTGGTCAGAGAAGGGTACCATGGATCTGGATAACGCACAAATCCTTCAACGCATTCCAGCCGAATGCCCGAAATGCCTCGATGTAGAGGTCGAGCCCGATCAGTGCGAGGTTCGCGGCGACCTGATTTGCTTCCAATGTCGTTAAGAGCATGTTGAGGTCCGACCACTGGCAAGCGCACTTGCACAGCGCTCTTGTAACTGCTTCCATATCTCGTTCAACCTCCTTCTCGTGGGGATTTTTCTGGGGCTTCGTTCGTAAGCTGTCAACCAGAATATTTTCGCGCGTTGAAGGGCTGGTGGACACGGACGCCTGCAGCGCCCACGAAGCATATTCTGGAGAGTAACGTATCTGGACAGGGTGCTCCGAGTTTTCCGGCGTGCGCCATAGCAGCACGAGGGTGCGGTCATATTCTACAATGCTACGTGAGTTTATATTTTATCCGAGAAGGAATGGCGCTTACTTTCATCTACCCGGATTTGCTGTCGAGGACGTTAGGAATGCGAACAATGGAAATAGCAACGTACCTCGTCGTAAAGCCGTTCGTAGTCACAGCGCGGTTCAACATCGTCGATCTTGCCGTTCAGATACTCCGTGTCGTACCCCTTGAAATCGAAGCCGGATATCCGCACAGGAATACCCTGCACGTCAACGGCGTGCACGTCCAGGCCCGTGAGCTCGTCCTCCGTCTCCAGGTCCCTGATCTTCCGCCGGTCGATCTTGGCACCGGGGCCATCGTACCCATAGTAGTGACCGTATTTGGACTGCCACAACTCGAGCTGAACAATGTAGAGCTGGAAGTCAAGCTTCTCCGCGAGCTGTGCCAGGTGGGCCACGAGTATTGCGTCGGAACCCGCCAGAGACTGCGCGCTGAAATTCTTTAGCGAATATTGCCGCTGGAGAAAGAACGCGGCGGGTTCCATTCCATCTTCATCTTCGTCCCACTCCTCCATCGCCTGTTTCAGAGCGGAGGCGGCGCTTTCCATGTCGGGGAAGGGAGGTAGAGCACGAGGGGCTGCGTCGGGTTGGAGAATGTCATAGTTGAGCGAGAATCGGTATCCGGAGGTGATAGCGCGGCAGGCAATCTGCACACTAGGATACGCCGCTAGGACTGAGGTGAAAAGCTGGCTTTGTGGCGCAAAGTCGATGGTCTTGGATTGCAAGCCGTGGCGGCACTCGAGTTGACCGCCTGAAAACAAGGAGGGGAGGAAGATAACGAGAGACCCAACGGCTTCGGATGGAAGTTTAGGGCTTGAATGAAGGTTAGCTAATATAAGATTGGAAGTATGCCCCTCGTACGAATTGGATCTAGGCCGAATGTCAACACTGTGAACCTAAACAAGGCGGACGGGACTTACTCGGAACCAGGCCTCTCGAGCACCAAGCTTTTCAGTCTATAAACTGGCTGGACTGATTTCCCAGCAAGCTCTGAACAGGCCAATCCGGCTTCTTTCTGTATCCAAGCATCCCAATGTGGGTTTTGAAAGTGAACCTAGGGCGAAGCTGAATTCAAGTAAAGTCGGTAATCGTGCGTACTGACCTTCTCCGCGGGTATTTCCAGCCTGTCTGACGCAATATCGGACATGATGCTTGCCGCAATTCCAGAGCTAAGTGGCAGGCCAATAGGGCCGACATCCTCAATCTCGAGGCATGGATTCGCCGCCCGAGCCATGGCGTATCTCTCGGTTTGCATGAACAAACCCTTGAAGCTAAACAGTTCCAAAGCTTTCGCAAAAGGAGTCTGGATAGATTATTGAGTATTCCGGGCTCGTTTTCGACGCCGTCTACGCACCACAGACTCGGAATCTGAAATGCCTATTGAATTCGCATGCCACGACATCGAAGCAAGAGCCTACCTTTATCATGCCGCTTATTCTGCGTGTGGTCTTCGTCCTCCGAGTCCGATATCTCAATGACATCCTCGGCAGGACCCACCATGGACTTGGGATCTGAAACGCACATTGAATTCGCATGCCACCAGATCTAAGCAAGAACCCACTAATCTCAATCACATTCTTGGCTTCGGGTTCGTCGGGTTCGTCCACTGGCATTTGCGCGTCTTCAGGATCAGTTTCGGATCCGCCTGCCATCGGGTCCAGGTCAACAGGAAAACTGTTGTTTATTTCCCAGTCTTTGATTTTGGCGCAAGGCATTCTGCGAAAGGGTTCGAAAACGCGTGGTTGACGGAAGGAAGAAGGAGCGTGATATGGGCGCCTCTTTGGTCCTGTTAGGGCGCGTTGTTTGGCAAGGACATTGGCTCGGACGACACCTACCCCGCCCATACTGCCTTAATCGAATTGAGATGAAATCCTAGAGGCTCTCCTGATCGTCAGAAATCCAGAGAGGCTAAGGTGAAGAATTAGACGCCCAAACCTTTTTTCTTCACGGTAGTATTATTGATCGCTGGCCTGGCCCGGCAACTTCATTGCAGCCTCAATCCTATCCCAAAGCTCGAGAGAATTCAGGAGGAAGATCCCTTGACAGTAATAACGCCCGCCGCTGATTCCGAGCCAAATCCAAGAAGAATTGCGGGTGGTAGAATCACTAGCAATATTTCATCCGAGGATCGATACTTGTCGACGCTGGTTAGACGCAGCTGCATCGCCCGAATCCTGCCGAATCCTTGTCCGAAATCCCGCTGCCTCGCTCGCTCGCGCACCAAAAATCGCTTCAAAACCAATTACAATTATTTGTACACTTCGGGGTTATTATACAGGCTGTACAGTATCGCGGTGGGTGTCGGGTGTGGGGGGATAGGACTAGGAGAAGCGAGGGATGATTGAAGAGGGTGCGGTACGTAGGCGGATGACGAGGAGGGTGTACGCAGGGAACGCGGGCGAGGTAAGGATGTGTCGACGGGGAGATATAGGGATATAGGGAGGTATCCGAGGAGGATGGATGGATGGTATGATACAAAATGCGCGATAAGAAACAGAGGGATAGCAAGAAGCGATAGCAGGATACATAGGACCAGTGTGGACGACGACGACGAATGGGGAGTGGAGGAGGGGTGGGGATGTTGATAGCATAGTACAGAGCAATAACACAGCGGGCGATAGCAGATGAGGGAGGAGAGGAAGATAGGAAGAAAAAATACAGAGACGCGCGTGCTGGACGGGGTGGCGCGGCGGATTTATGCGGGCACGCGAGGGTGGAAGATGAGCTTGCACTCCATCGCGGCGGGGAACATCACCTGCGCGCGCACAAGGTGAGTGAGCAGTCGCGCATAGAGGGACGAAAGAACGTACGAAGCTATCGCGCATGTCCATGCTCTTCTCGTCCGTCCCGGGGGCCGCCTCGACCTCGAAGTTGCGAAGCACCGCGACGAGCACCACGCGCAGGATAAGGTGTGCGAGGTTGACGCCGCCGCAGATGCGCGAGCCCGTCCCGAAGGGCATCATGTGGCTCGCCATGCGCGCGAGCCGCGCCGCCTCGCGCTCCGCATCGGCGGCGGACGCCTCCTCCTCCTTGGAAGCTGCGTAGGACGGCAGCCAGCGCTCGGGCAGGAACGTGTCGGGCGACGGGAAGACGGCCGGGTCGCGGTGCATGGACCAGGCTTGTGTCGAGACGATCGTGCCGGGGGGGAGCGCGTACCCCATCAGGTCGAAGCCGTCAGCGCCAGCAAAGTTTTTGGATGTTGTTACAGGGACGACGCGCTCGAGGAGCGATGGCGCCGCGCCATAGACACGGAGACCTGGCCGCTATCAGACAGATCTGCGGATGAGGAGGAAGGTCGGCTTACCCTCCTTGATGAAAGCGTTGAGATAGTCCATCGAATTAAGCACCTTGATATCGGGGATGGCGTTGGGGTCGGGCATGACAGCATCGATCTCGTTCTGGAGCTTGCGCAGGATGTCATGGCGCCGGGTCAACTCCCTATATGGAAGATAAGCAAGACGCGAGAGGCAGTCGAGGAAGACGCGTAATTACCAGAGGAAGTAGGACAGTGAGATCGAGGTCGTATCCGTGCCGGCCACCATGTGCCCCATGCACTCGCTGATGACGTGGTTCTCAGGCATCGTCTCGCCGTTGGGGTACCGGTAGGCGAGGAGACGCGGCAGCATGTACGACTTCTCCGTGTCTTCTGCGAAAGACGAGTCCTCGGAGGAGCAGGACGGCGCCGGGGACGAGGCGCGCGAGGACGACCGGCTGAAGGTGGGGAAGGACAGGAAGTGCGAAGGGGTGGGAGCCACGATGACCGGCGCGGGGATGGACTCGGGGATCTTGCCTGCGTTGAGCTGCGCGCGCATTTCGTAGACGCGGGTCGACACGAATTCGGCCATGATCTTGTCGGAATCGCACAGAAGCTTGAGTCGCGCATTGGGGATCTTGCACACCAGGTTCCATGCCCACGTCGGTACGGTGCTCCGCTGAAAGACGGTCGCAGATTAGCAAACGACTCGGAGTCAAGAGATAAAAAGTATGTAAATTAAACGGAAAAGGAAATCTCGTAAAGTGAATGCAAAGATTTGGGAAAGGCGAAGCAAAAAGGAACACGGACTACTGAAGTTCGCGGAAAATTTGGGGAGATATGTGGGTATCCGCTGGGGCCGGTAGGATGAAAAAAATAATAATAATAATTACGTACCAAAATGCCGCGCTTCGGGAAGTCGCCAATAGCCACAGTCAAGGATTCCTCGGCCTCAAGAGCCCATTTTGAGACCGCGCCGAGTCGGAAGCCATAGGACGACGAAACAATGATGTCGAGTGCGAGCTACAGAACGCGCGTCGCGTCAAATGGATGGATACGGCAACAGTAGACATAAAACTTACGTGGCGAAAGAGGGAGAGCGTGTCCAGCGGGGTGTCTGCGGGAAGGCCATGGAGAGTCTGCGTGAGGTACATGAGTTAACGGAACCTTGAATACACCAAGAGAAGGAAAAAGAGGTGAAGAGCGGCGCGGCTATAACAATTTCACCCTGACTTCATGTGGGCGACAGGGCCGATCCCAAGCAAGAGCGCAGCCGAAACGTCAAGCGGAACGAGGGAACGAGTACGTCATGGAAGCGGCGACGGAAATCAAGGGGAAGAGCGGGTGTCGGGGAACAGATTCAGGGCAGGGATGGACGGGTGGTAGGGGACGGAGAAAAAAATCACGACAAGGACGCACATCAATCATCTGTCCTGTAGCTTCTCCGATTTCAGGCTGGAGCTTGGCCAAGTTAGATGGGGTGTAGTGGGAGGCGTAGGCCTTGCGGCGGATTGAGTGTTGCGCGTGGGGAAGGGTAGTCATCCTGGAAGCCCGTAGTAAGAAGCTGATGCGAAACGGACGGGAGGTAGAGTATATGCGCGTCGAAAAGAAGGAAAAAGGTGGATATATGCGCGTCGAAATGTACTCACGCGTGGTCGTTGTCGTTCCTGAAGGAAAAGGCCGAGTGAGCACGCAATACCAGACGTGGAAGAGGAAAAATACTGACGTCAATAAACTCTTGTAGTAGTCGCTCTTGTCAAACTTCCACGTCGAATACACGCTCTTCATCGCGCCGAGATCGCAAAAGACGACTTTGTTGGGGGCGATGCGCACGACGGGACCGTAAATCTGGAAGAGAGCATGGATGGTCTTGCATTGCTCAAGCCGGAGGACGTGGGAGGTGATCCACAGCGAAGACACGGCAGCATACCTTCCCAATGGTCAGAAAGAGCCACAGAAAGACCAAAAGACATACCAGGGTCCAGGGATCGAGCTCAGCGGGTGGAAGAAGAGGAGGTGTATCGCGCGGCAGACAACGAAGAGGAAAAGGGCGGGGAGGGCGAGGAAGAGGACCATGGAGGGGAGGGACATCGCCAGGAAAGACATTGTAGTGCGGGGTAAGGAAGGGTGAGGGCGGTATAGTACCGGTGTGAGGTTGTGGGAGAAGACAAGGAGCGAAATCGTCCCGCCTCGGGTGCGATGGGACTTTATATTGTTACGGAAAAGAAATTAAAAATTAAAAAATTAAATCCAAAGGACTTCGAAGACACGTGACCGTGTCGGTTCTTCTCTGCTTTTACCTTTCGCCCCTTCCTGCGTCTTCCCCAGTGTTCGCCCCGGCTGATTCTTTGCGGTTTAATACAGGCTACGCCACTTATCTGCCGGAGCGGATCTGCCAATCCCCTCGTTTTTTTTTGGATGGCTCTTGTGGCAATTCGTTCATGTAGCGCTTTACCCAACATCCGACCTGATCTCGGCTTGCGCTTGCGGTGCAACCGGGCTCTCACAGGCGCGCTCTGCTCCTCTATGATTTTCGACACCTGCTCAGACCGGTCCTTTTTTTTCCCTCTACGACGCCACGGAAGGACGTCTACACCTGTCGTGCCCTGCGGAATCTCCGTCATTTTGGCTCATGCAAATCCATTGCTCGGTATATAAACTCGCACTGAAGAGCGCGCCGTAAACGCCTACACGTACGAGAATCTTTTCTTGGGTTCGAAACCCGACGGCGTGCGTTTTAAAATGGGGATAATTCTATTCACAAAAGACTTATTATTATGCAGACCCAGGTTTCCGTCGGACTTGCTCGCCGGGACATGTCTAAGTGGATCCATGGACTATTTATCTTGACCGGCACTGAGAACAGTGAAGCGGTTTGGAGTTTCGACGTCAGGTAAACGGCATTGCGTTACTCGTGGTTCGCTAAAACCCCGAGTCTCTCCACCACACCAGACCCCACCGCTATATTTTTGTGCTTGACTGGGCAAATGGACTGGGGTGCACATTCTTCGTTGGAGCGTCACTTCATCCTGAAAACGACAAGATGCCGTGCGACGGCTGTCTCAGGCCGGGCGCTCGCCAGATGAACTGTAAAAAAAAAACGAATGACATCTATCCAAAAGCGCCAGACAAACTTTTAGCCTCGAAATGAAGCGCACTCGCTTCGGGTGTATCAATTGCGGACAAGGCTCTAAACGCGCTCAGATCTGAGTCCATACAACGGCTATAGTCAAAAAGCTTATCTGGCGCAGACAGAACTTCCATCCGAGCGACTTCAGCCGCATCAGCGACCTGACTCACAATATTAATCCTCCGTACACGAAGAGAGAAAAAAACAGGGTGTTTCAATCTGAATTCAGATTAGGTGCGCAAAACCTTGATTCACGATGGGATGTATTGTGATTGCGATTGTCTTTTTCAGGGCAGGCAATCTCCGGCCGAAGATTTGGCTGCTCAATTTTTACTTTCGAGGGCGGTAATCGTGGAGAGGGCACGCCGTTCAGGTGCGCAGTGATAAACGTTGCAGCTCAACGGCTTGATTCTGCTCCGTCCACGCTGAACCCTTTGATCCAGGCTAAAACCCCCACGCTGCCAGTGCCCAGCGCTTCATGAGACGAACTAGGAATATCCTGCCAGTGGATGTGCGATAGGATCGCGGGCTGGTTCAATCTCGACGGCGAGGCAGAGCGGAACTGACTAGCATCATTATCTTAGGCCCGGAAGACTCCAAATCCGAGCAAGTACGCGTGGTTTTAGCAGGCTCGGAAAAACGTCGCAGGCGCCTCGTTCGCCTTCAGTTCTAACCGCACGTTCATTTCCACTCGGTAGATCGAGCACCGGGATGGATGGGGACGGTGCCTGGGGTGAATGAATGCGAGAAGGTGTTTAATCTGGGGTTATCCTTAATATGAACGGATCCTCAACTGGAAACCACTCGCCTCGCGGCGGCCTGGGCCCATCCATGATTTCATGAGGTGCTGGGTTCAGGTGGTTTCGTTACGCCGCGACGCTGTTTATTTCCAGTGATGCTTCTTGGGGTTGAATTATAACGGATCCTCAACTGGAAATCCCTCACCTCGCGGTGGCCTGGGCCCACCCATGATTTCACGGGATGCTGGGTTCAGGCTGAATTGAGATGACTGATTCGTATACATACAGAGTGCATTGACTTTCCTGACGGGACCGATGAAAAACACGTTGGCTGTTCGGTTTTCGGGCGATTGGACCGCCGAGGCGCAAGACACCATGTCGTAGGGGAGAACCTGTGTGTCCGAACCGTTGAACAGGAAAATCGAGGCACGATTTGATGCGCAACCAGCCACGCCCTAGCGAAGTTCCGCCCACGATCCACAATATAGCATCTTGAAACAAGCCTCGAACAAAATCCGACAGAAATCTCCATCAGGCCCCGGTCATTCGGGCCTGAATTGAATTGCACCTGCGCGAGGCCGCGGTTCGTTGACGTGGCGCCGAACGAGGAGAGTAAACGACGACTAATCACGAAGGCACCGAGTATTTGATACGGCGATGAGAAGCACAGAAGAGGAGAAGGGGGATGCGTGGCCATCGGGGTCCGGGACGAGGGGTTCTGCGCAGAATACGATGCGCGACTTCCAGTGCGTCAAAGTCTGTTCAAGAGTCCGTTGCAATTCTAGCGAGAGCGCTAGTGGCCTCGTGGGATGCAAGCCTCCTGGGAGACCGACTTCATCGGGCTTTGTGGGCCGCCAGCCACAATAATCGTCGCGGGTGATGGCGGAACCAGGCGTTGAATCCGGAGTGAGCAGACCAAGATGAGACTAAGTCCAGGTTCTCGACCGTTTCCTCCAGATTCTAGATGGAATATAGAGGGGAACGAAGCTTCAGAGGTGTTGAGGTAATGAAGGTAATGAACATTATGAAGGAGCAGCAAAGCATGGATGTGCTTCAACCGCGTGCGATACGATGTTGGTGCGATGACTCGTCAAATTCATTAAACGCAAGCTTGGTGATGGGCCTATAATCCCATCGTTTATTCGCGGCTTGCAGCTGCACCGGATGCAGATGGATGCATTTGAGTGAAATTAACTGCAATTCAATGCATCAGCCAGTGAAATCGGATGCAAGTCCAGTACACCAAGGTTCAATTATCTGCACTGCATTTCACCGACCACTGATTTACACTGAGCCTCGCTGCAAACCGATGCACTTGACCTAATTGCATCGAATTTCACTAGAGGCGTTGATGTTGATTACTGCAAGCCTTGGCGACTGCATTCAAATGCATTGACACTGTTCAAATGTGGCACAAAGTTGACCATATTGGGCTACCGTCTTGTCCCGCCGCCTGGGCCTGTACCCTCGGCCCAGTCTTTTCTTTGCTACATGTTCCCCTCGACATGGAACAGCCCCATGCCCCCGAGTCCTCGCCCTCTGCAATAATAATCACGCCATGATTGCAATTCGATTTCTCGAGAATACATATTGCAGATGGAAATGCGTGCCCGTTAAGAAAATTGAACTTGCCCGAGATGCCCGAGCCGGTGTTGAAACTGTGTCCCAATCAGTTCTGACGCCAACAACCACCATCCACAGACGGTACGAGTGTCTGACACTCATTGGGAATTCAGTACCCCATGAAAGGGTTACAGAGACCAATGTGATGTTTGTTTCGTAGCCTGCCGGCTCAGTACACAATACTAACCAAATTGCTCGGACAAACTGAGCCCGAATTCTCGCGGATTTGGGGCCGAAGTTTATCCGGATACAGCTCTCATGCCGATATGCAGGGATCAATGCAAAATAAGTGTGGGTAGTTGGCACAGATGCACGTAACGATGCAATGCACTGCAAACGACCGCTGCAGTGCAATGCAAGCCGAAAAGCCACGGCCGCTGCTGTATTGCATTCGAAATCATCCAATTGCATCCACTTACATCCAAATGCATCCAATTTCACCAGGATTATCAATGAATGAGAATGAATGAATGAAAATGAATGACATTCATTTTCATCGTATTTTTGTCCGATAAACACCGTCATAATGATCCCTGTGAACACGATCGCCGTGAACCGCCACGGATATGATCTCCGGACGATCTCACTCAGGTCTCGCCGGGCGGAAGTAAATACGAGAGGAGCCGCGGGGGCTAACTTCTCCTGAGAGCACAATGATTATTTTCTTTGCTGCTGCTAAACGCAACGGCCGCCTTGTCCCAGTGGTGGTGAACTTCCTGCCTCGACTGAAAATATTCTTTGGTAGAGCGGACCCGACCCGTCTTCTGGGAAAGTGAGACCAGGGAGAATACTTACAGGTAAGACATGGCGGAAGCGTTGAGGATCGACAATCTAGATCCTCCTGCCGACTCACCGCCGCCTTCAGGGTGTGAGACATCCCCTAACCGCTGCAATATAAAAGTCCGTCCTTTTCTGGGACAAACCAACAGTTCAACGCCCACCACCGAACTTACCATAAACCACTCTCGAGATCCCCCACCCACCCAAGCCACAACCCACCCATCCCCATCTGCTTCATAGCCCACCTTCATTCCGAACGATAAGGTGAGATCGTTTCTTTCCCTGCATCGTTCACCGCTGACGCAAACACCAGATGTCCCCCTCATTCATCTCCACCATCCGCACCGCTATGAAACGCTCAAAGTCCACATGGACTGCACCCACCCCCACCCCCATTTTCTGCAACTATACGCCGCCAACACGTCCTACGGCCACCGTTGTGCAGCCGCAACTCCGCGCATCACTCAACGACGAATCCGCACAACCCACTCCGGACGTCCTCATCCTGCGCAGCTTCCGGCGCATGAGCTACACCCAGACTGCGCACGTCCACGAGCCGCTGTGGTAGTCGCCGAAATTGGCTGCAGTGCCTCGGAAGACTGGCCCTCGATGCTTGACTTGTATGATCATCACGCTTTCCCATATATCCTGTACTACCATTGTACAACTACCTTCTTTTTTTTTATATATATCAACGAATGGAAGAGAAACCTGTTACCACCAACACGACGCGAAATTGGTGTTATTTCGCCCTTGTTTCCTTCTCCCGACTTGAATTTACAAGGCAGAAAGTGATGTGCGCAATGAGGGAAAGCCGGTTCATTTGAGACAGTAATGGTCGGGGGCACTGGAACGAGAAGAATAAAGGGACGAATGTGAGGGACAGATTCAACTTGAAGTGACCAGAGCACTAAGGCAAGGGTAATCCGGCTTTATGATTATACCAACGAAGATGATTGGATTGTCTAAATTCTAGGGTCTTGCTATGTGTAACAACACGAGACGTGCGTTGCACATACATCTCTATCATGAGTGAGTTCGCCCTTGCGACGCATTCGCAAACGGCTGGTCAGTGTACCCAGTGGGAACGTCCTGTCCCGGCAGATAGAATGTGGGCCGGTCGTAGGGATGCAGGGGGATATTCTTCTCCAACCGCAACGGCAAGTCGGGCTGGGAAAATCTCAATCAGTGTGCATCGAACACATAGAATCCAATTCGGCTTACATTGGCGATGAAGTGGCGACCGAATGCGACCAGGGAATTCTTGCGCTGCTCCGCGAGCTTGATGGCCGACTCACGGTTGAACCCTCCGGCGCTGATCAACGGACGGTCGCCCCAAATGTCACGGATGAAGTCGTTGGACTGCGTCGCGTTTTCCGACGATGTCTCGACGCTGGAGTCTGCGGAGATCCTGGGCTCGATGAGGTGAATATAGGCGAAGTTAGGATATAGGCGCTTGATCTCGGACACGAGATAACTGAACGTCGGAACAGGATCGGCCATACCCATGCCTATAAGTCTTCAACAGAGAAACATCGAAAAGACAAAAATCATACCGGCAAATGGACTCCAAAGACCAAACCGGATCGCTGTCTTGCTCTCGCCAACGGCCTCGGTGACGGCTTTGACCACCTCTAGCGTGAAGCGGGCGCGGTTTTCCACGCTACCGCCATAGATATCAGTCCGGTTATTCGAAACGTCTTGCTGGAATTGATCCACGAGACAGCCGTTTGCGCCTGAGTGTGTAATCTGGTCAGGAATGGATGGGTTCAAACGACACAGATAAACGAACCGTGAATCTCTACGCCATCAAATCCGGCCTCCATGCCATTTTTCGCGGCTTGAACATACAGCCCCACGTATTCCTGGATCTCGGGAATCGTGAGCGCCCGCGGCTTCCGCTCTCCTTTGACGATCGGAATATCGGAAGCGGAGATGAAGGGGAACGTTGGGTCATCGGCTTCCAAGACCGCTGGAAGTGAGCCACGGCCCAAGGCAACCATCTGTAGGAAAATGAAAGACCCTTGGGCGTGAACGGAGTCAACGACCTAAGCACCAAATCTTAACATGCAAGCAAGCGATGGCGACTTATGAATGCTCACCTCCTTCCACGCCTTGATCTGCTCGGGAGTCGATATACCGGGCATACTTGGGTATCCACCGGCCTTGGTGGTAATAGTAATGGACTCCGAAATGAGGAGCGTTCCCGGGGTGCTTCCGCGCTGGGTGTAGTAATCCTTCACCAGAGGAAGCAGAGGGACATAGGTTTTGGCATCGGCTCTCAGCCGAGTGAGAGGGGCGAGCACAACGCGGTGCTTCAGTGATACGGGGCCGACGACGATAGGCTGGAATAGTTGGGCAGACATGGAGAATTCGGGACTTGGAGTTGTTGAAAAACCCATTCGTATCCATTGGTTTTATACTCCCCTACCGATCGCGACTTCATTACTAGCTGTTTAGTCAGGCCCCGCCGATTCTCGGTCGGACAGCTGAGGCATCAGGGATACAGTCATTCGTGGTATAAGATTCGCCGATTCTTGGTCGGACGGTCGGGTCGGGAATTGAAGCTGCTTTGTCACGGTGACAGTGCGGTGCAAAAGATTGCCTCGGCTTGGCTCTGTGTGTCTCTGCTTTTATCGGATAACGTTCAACCACCCAGTTGACCTACAACATACGACGGACGAGGATCGTAGCGTCTGTTTATAAGAGACTAAGGTTAATCGCATGACCGGAATCTATTGAGGATCCACAAATTTTACTGTCACATTTTATGCGAAGAAGGGGTCAATGCGGGCTGGGAATGTTGAGCCTCTAAGTTGCCTGTTTGTTAACTGCTACATACGAAGATTTACATATGTACGTGTCAGCAACAAAGGTAACGATGCACGTGTATACAGTCTATTGGTTCGTCCATCTAGCGTCCATGAGTATTACACATTATTCAATCACAACAGCCGACATCCCAGCATCAGCAGCAAACCGTTCAACATCCAAGGCCGGACAGCCAGGCGGATCGACCAGTTGGCTGGAATGGTAGAGCTGGAGCTGGAGCTAGAAGCAGAGCTGCCACCACTCTGATCGTTTGCTGGAATCGCGGTGCTCGAACTCGGCCTGGAAGTCGACGTAACGCCGGGCCTATTACCAGAGCTCGCACCAGCTTTCGGAACAGGGTTGGCGATCGAGCCGCCCGCGAGCGGTCTGTCCCATAAGAACGTGGGCTCATCGGTGTACGGGAACCCCGACGCATTGAGGAACTTGACGTACTTGCCCGTCGGGTCGCCGTACTCCGCCGCGACGGCCGCGACGTTCGGATAGATCTCCGCGGTCACGTTCGTCTCCTGCGTCGCGCCCGGCTTGGTCGTCATCAGGAAGTCCATCGCGGTCTGGATGGTCGCCCCGTGACTGTTGGTGTTCCAGTCGTTCGACGCCGGGTCAGCGTGCTTGAGCAGGCGCGCGTTTGTCTGCGATAAATTTGAACCGAAGATCAGCGGAATGGAATCATAGTTGGCAGAAGGCACGAACGATCATGCCCGCGATGTTGAAATTTCTGTAATGATACGGCCGCGATCGGCTTGCTTCCATGGGCTGGGCGTCCGACGTTGAGTATTTAATTCAAGACGAAAGGAGCGAAGTATACCTGGTTGCCGTTCGACTGAATCTGGTTCTTGTATATTCCCCCGAAATAACCACGGCCGAGCGTCGTCGCCCCAGCAGTGTCGTTGACAATGAGCTGGAGCGCCATCATCTGGTTCACGTAGAAGGTTCCGTGGTTGCTGCTCCCCGTCAGCGACGTTGATTTTCGGAACACTCAAGTTTAAACACATACTTCTTCGCCGCCGCAGCCGTCTTCGCTGTGGGTGCCGTCTGCAGCCAGGTGATGTATTTCTTGGCCCATGCAACCATTTGGCTGTCGATATCCGCCGTCCAGTCGGTGCTGCGGTGCTGTCGGAGTATTAGGATGCCTGATGCTATTTTCGCAAAGCCTCTCAAATCACTGCCAATCAATCAGCGGAAAGCCACCGTGGAGGCTGTCACCATGCTCACAGGATGCCCGTGTATTCGCCTAGAATAGGGAAAACGCCGTTTAATCAGTGTCTCGTCACGAGAGATGGCTCCGACCTTTCTGGCCGTTGGGGCCGCGATTCATCTGCGCGTAGTTGAGGTTGGGGTTCATCGAGGTGTCGGCATCGAGGAACCAGGTCTTGATGTACTTGGCTGTCAACGAATGAGTTCAGAGATTAAATGAAGACCGAGGACGGGGATGCGTACCGACGTTCTGCGAGTACACCGAGGAGGACTTGTTCTGGAACGTGAACGCGAGCGAGTTGTAAAGGACAGCATCCGAGAGGTTGAAGAATGACTGGAAGTCGTTGATCGTCGTCCGGTCCGGGTTCACCATACCGTCGCGGAAGACGTATTCGCAAGTCTTCCACACTACAATCCATTAGATACATAGATACTTACGCATGAATGTTACTTACTTTGTGGAGCGGTCAGCGCAGTTTTGTTTCCCGCCTTCGAGCAGTCGGGCCACTGGCTGCCAGATCATCAGCGAGGATGCTGTGGAGTAGCAATTTCGCACGCACTATGGTGCCCAGCTCATATAATCGTGCTTGTTGCCGCTGGGTGCTACGACTGGCTTGTCCGTAACGCCTGGAAAAGAATCGATGAGCAATCGAGAAACTGGAAAGGGAGCTGCCAGCGCACTCCATGGTCCGTGCGAATTCATTTCCTCTGCCCATGCGACAATCGAAGCTTGCGCGCCTGCGAGATCGCTCGCATACGGTCCAACGGTATGTATTGGGTCGACGAAATCGTTGGCATATTGGGTAAACGGGTTTGCAGCCGCTGCTGGGGCGATGAAAAGACTTGAAAAGAGTAAAAGACAGCAGGAAAACGCGTGAGGGCGTGTGCAAAGTCGCAACATTATGGTGTAAACCGCGATAGCGGTAATTCAAGTAGAGGACGCCAGAAAGTAGGGAAAGGCGTTTGTATGAGGTGGTGAAAGGGCGAGTTGGTGAACGGCGGGCGTCGACAGAAGATGGACGCGGGAAAGGTGTGTCCGAAACGTTTTCGGGGTCATGATAAAAAACACGGTGATGTCATATGGCTGTGATCGGCAGACGGCAGTGAAACAGGGTGAAACTTGAAAGGGTGCGTACCTTCGGAGTCGTTGCAATGTAAGTAACTGCTCCATACCCAGCTGGGTCCCATTTCTTCAAATCTCCTGTTTTGAGGTCAAAAACGAAAACGAAAAAAAATTGGCGTCCCGTCACATTTTCCAGACACCACTTGCATTTAATGAAGATAAGTGCAGTTCTCGTCGACGTGCGGGAAGCACCCAGCTTCTGTTTATGAACGCAACGGCCGTAACCTCTCCCTGCCTGAGGCTGCGGTCCTGTGGAGCCTTGAGCCTCTGTGAAGATCGGCAACTCGTGGCAACGCCGTTATCTCGAACGGCTTCGTCCCCCCATTTGGTACTTTTTACACGGAGGCGTGTAACCGCTCCAAGCCAAGCCGTCAAAGCGACGGCGAATAGCGGCCGGAGAATCTATCATCGAAGTCCCAAGCAAGGAACACTGACCGTTGTTGGACGCTGTGGAAGACGTCGACCGTCAGCATCGATCTGTCGAGAGGGAAGTTCTGAAGAACTCACGATAAGAATTGTGAGTCTCACCAAAATCCTGGACCTGCTTGGTCCATCGTATCCTGCTTGAGTTTTAACAGTGCAAGGAGTTAGAACAAGCAGTGTCGGCCGTTGTGGCAGTGGGGCAATAAAATCCCGGTGGTGCCAGTGGCATGACTCACGACCAACTGATTGTTCCAAGACGATTCCCGATGCCAATTCACTCTATCAGCTCTCGATGACAAACAGCCCGAGGGCTTTGACAGATGTGTTGAATGTTCAAAACCGTTTCTTCGATGAGGAAAGCTGAGAGCGGGATTGCCGCAAATCTCCGAGCGGGATGTTCCGGGTCGGCATGCCGCGGCATGGTGGGATTCCCATGGGGTCCCATTCCAGTGCACTCGACTCTTACTGTCTCAAATGGTCCTGCTTTCCCTCATTGCACGCAGATATCTCTCACTTTCTGAAATTCTCCCTTGTGAATTCAAGTCGGGAGAAGGTATTTGACAAGGGCGAAATAAAACCAACTTCGCGCAGATTTCGCGTCGTGTTTGTGGTATGTAACAGGTTTCTGTTCCATTTTGGTTCCATTCGTTGATTAGAAAAACAGGAAGGTAGTTATGGTAGTACAGGATATATGGAAAAGCGTGATGATTATACAGATGCTGGAATCAAGCATCGACTCAGGGCCAGTCCTCCGAGGCACTGCAGCTGATCTCTGCGACTACCACAACGGCTCATAGACGGGCGCAGTCTGCGTATAGCTCATGCGCCGGAAGCTGCGCAGGATGAGAACGTCCGGGGTGGGTTGTGCGGATTCGTCCTTGAGTGATGCGCGGAGTTGCGGCTGCACAACGGTGGCCGTGGGCCGCGTCGGCGGTGTATAGTTGCAGAAAATGGGGGTGGAGGTGGGTGCGGTGCGCGTGGACTTTGACCGCTTCATGGCGGTGCCGATTGTAGAGATGAATGAGGGAGACATCTGGTGCTGGGGTCAGCGGTGAACGATGCAGGCAAAGAAACCATCTCGCCTTAGGATTGATGACGGTGGGTTATAAGGGAGATGGGGGATGGAGCGCGGGTTGTGATATGGGGCGGCAGATCTCGAGAGTGTTTAGGATAGGTTCGGTGGTGGGCGTTGAACTGATGATTTATCCCAGAAAAGGACGGACTTTTATACTGCAGAGGATAGGGGATGTCTCACACCCTGAAGGCGGTGGTGAGGATCTAGATCGCCGATCCGCAACGCTTCTGCAAAGTCTTACCTGTGAGTATTCTCCCCGGTCTCGCTTCCCCAGAGTATGGGTCGTGTCCGAGTCCGAGTCGCTCCGCCAAAGAATATTTCCAGTCGCGGCGGGAAGTTCGTCACCACTTCACGCCTGTCCGCGGGGAAGGCGGACGTTGCGTTTATCTGCCGCGAAGAAAAGAACCATTGCGATGTTAGGAGAACTTAGCCCCCGCGGCTCCTGTGGCATTTGCTTCCGCCCGGCGATGAGTGAGATCTTCCGGAGATCATATCCTTGGACCGTGGCTGTTCACGGCGATCTTGCAGAATAGGAGAAGCAAAACTCTGTATTGGCCGGGGCTGAAAGCGACTTGAAGATCGGGTGGTTGAGCAATGAGTGCGACTGGTCAGCATCAGCGGATTCGGAGTTTTACACAAGGTTTACACACATCCATGACATCTCTTCGCGAAGTCTCAGTTGTTAGTTGGACGCTGCAAGAAAATATATATTCTACCAGCATATCAGTATTCCAAGATAGAACCTGTTGGCGTTTTTGAACGCGGGGGCACAACCATTTAGGAACGTTGTACTCTGTGTGGGTCGGGCTGACAGACCAACTCGCCTTCCATGATGATCGTGGTCACCTCTGCTTACCGGCGCCGCGGCAGTTGCACACGAATAAACGATGCTTGTGTTCAAAGCTTTTGTCGGGAACGGAAGTGCAGATGTCCGGCCTAAGTAGGGCCTGATTTGCGTCACTATGACCAGGTGACTTATTAGTGGATATAACACCGTAACCGCTAATGCTGAGCGACTTGGAAGAAAGAATGATTCGCCAGAAGAAGTGACTATGGGCCAGTTCACAAGCGTTAAGACACCAGGAGCTTATGCCCGGAATATAATGAGACGGGCTAGTTGTGGAGATACAAAAAACAAAAGACTGGATGTTCCAAGAGTGTTCCAAGAGTGTTCACTTTTCGAATTTGTTGCCAGGAGAAAACTTGAGGATTCCTTGGAGGCTGAGGGGCGTAGAGAGATAGAAGCCTAGTGGATGGTGATTACAAGACTATATTATATATCGATTCATTTGTGGTTTGCTCTTTGGTCCTGGCAAGGCAGTGAAGAAGTGACGACAAAAAATGGGAATTCCGGATGTCGGCGACTCGGCGAGTACTAGTCAGCCTGAGTGGACGTCATTTAGCTGGGCATAGAGCAAAACAATGTGCCGCCGTGTCATATTTTCGTCTGTGGCGGAGGTGCCGCGACGCGTTCCAGGTGGCAAGCTTGAAGTGGTCAGACGCAAGCATGGGTCGGCAATGAGAGATGCCGACGGTAAATAAGGCCAAACCATCCGACACTGCCACACATTGCTTTGCGCTTGCTCTCAAGAACCCGTTTTTGTTCTCCCATTCTCAGCCGCTAGCCTGTTTAAAGCACTGGATAATCAGCTCCCGGGTTCGACAGAGCTTCTGGTCCATGCTCTCTCGGAGCTTGAGGCTTGGTTTCCGATTCCCGGCTTGCCGTCCGACTCGATCTCGGTCGAAGACACTGCATAATAATGAGGCCCGGACCGCTGTGGGCCAGGCAGAATTCAAAGAGCGGCTCATGTTGTGCAACCGCTGCGTATCGGACCCGCGCTTGACGATTCAAGCCGATGTTCCAGGAGGAAAATATATTCCGGAAGTGGTCTTCAAGTTGCCGCTCAAGATTTTGCAAGACCTTGGACCTCAATGACTGCTTTCTGGGAGGCCACCGCTACGCTCAGCTCTCTGTGTCCAAAGCCAAACTCCCTTTTGTGCAAGACAAATCGCGCCGTTTCATAAAGGCCGCCAAAGCCGCCAAAGCGTGGAACAATGAGCCATCAAGGGCTGGCCCAATGTGCCACTCAATTTCTGAGTATATAAGGGCCCAAAGACATGCGAATACTATATTCTGCTCTTACCCACTACCATTCAACTGTCATCTCATATCATGCCCAGAGCGCCCTCCCGGTTCAATGATCCCTCAGACGTGGAGCAGTACCTCGCACCGGATCCACGGACGGTAAAATATTTCTACGTGCTTCCCTTTCCGAGGTGCTTATTTCTTGCATGTAGTGGAATCCCGCCTCCACACCCTCGTATGCCCTCGGACCTCCTCCTCATCGCTCCTCCCAAATGCGCAGCACACTGCAACCCAGCAGCCACGCACACCAGCAGCAGATGCAAATGCAGCAGAGGGCCGGCCAGATGCCACCCCCGCCATTACCCCTGCAGCACGTCGGCCGCGCCCCTACGCAGGTCGACAATCGTCCCCCGGACTACTGGCACAGCAACAAAAACATGATGTGTATCAACCTCGGCAAGAAGGACAAGTTTCCGTGGAGCGTCTCGTATAGGCCTACGACCGGCCCCTGCACCTTCGGCGTTGCAATGCTTAACCTGGAGTACGGATGCGGGATGCTCTCCCCGAACGAGCGCCTCGACGAGTTCATGCCACCCCAGCTAGTTAAGTACGCCAACGGCGCGCTGCACTTCGACGTGCGTGCTTTTTTCTCTTCCTCTTTTGGTCGACTGATGTTATTGTAGTGGCCCGGGTACCGCCAGGAGAGCTTCGTCCTGACGCTGGTCGATCCACAGACGCGCCGTCATGTTACGCGCGCAGCGCTCGGCGCACATGTCACCCAGATTTTCAAGGATTTCGTCAATGTCAGTCCCCAGCTTCTCCCTTCTCCCAGTCAACGCCATCTCCTTACATATTCGACAGAGCCGGAGGGATTCGGATTTCATAGACTGCGATGGTGCGATGCGGGTGGGCGTTGACGGTGTGGCGTACGACCAGGTGCGCCTGGTAGAAGTGTACACCAAGGATGGCATGTCGTACCGCGCGCAATTCGCGTTGAACGCACCCTACTTGTCGGTCGGCGCGTGAACGGGGGGAGCGCAAAAGTTACCTAGATTGTGCAGGCTTCATGCTCCCTGGTGCAATGTTATTTCCGTATCGAGCTCTTTCAAACAAATCAGTGACTGATTCAAACTTTCGCGTCGTGAACTTTCTCTTCCATGTTGATTTCCAAAACAGGAAGATGATCGTACAATGGTAGTACAACGAAATATATGCGATATCATGGTCATTATACAGGTGGGTTGGAATCAAAGTCCTCCGAGGTGTCGAAAGCACTACCGCAGCTAATTCCTGCGACTACCACAACGGCTCGTGGACGTGCGCCGTCTGGGTATAGCTCATGCGCCGGAAGCTGCGCAGGATGAGGACGTCCGGGGTGGGTGGTGCAGATTCGTCGTTAAGTGATGCGCGGAGTTGCGGCTGCACCACGGTGGCCGTGGGACGCGTTGGCGGCGTATAGTTGCAGAAAATGGGGGTGGGGGTGTGTGCGGTCCTTGTGGACTTTGACCGCTTCATGACGGTGCGGATGGTAGAGATGAATGAGGGAGACATCTGGGTTTGCGTTAGCGGTGAATGATGCAGGCAAAGAAACGATCTCACCTTGTGATTGGGGATGAAGGTGGGAGGTGACGCAGATGGGAATGGAGGATGGGTTGTGATTTGGGTGGGTGGGAGATCTTGAGAGTTATGATAAGTTCGGTGGTGGGCGTCAAACTGATGACTTGTCCCAGAAAAGACGGACTTTTATACTGCAGAGGTTAGGGGATGTCTCACATCCTGAAGGCAGTGGTGAAATCGAGGTGGCGGTCTAGACCCTCGATCTACAGCACTTCCGCAAAGTCTTACCTGTGAGCATTCTCCCCGGTCTCACTTCCCCAGAAGACGGATCGTGTCCGAGTCGCTCCGCCACAGAATATTTTGCGTAGAGGCAGGAGGTTCACCACCGTGGTTTCGCCAGCATTCCCGGATATGGCCTCTCTCCTAGATTCGTAACAGCGGCGAAGAAAGGAACCATTGTGATTTTAGGAGAAATTAGCCCCCGCGGCTCCTGTCGTGTTTACTTCCGCCGGCGAGATTCCCGGGGGTTTTGTCGCGATCGTGCGGAACAGGAGAGAAGAAAAATCAGCTGCGGGATTACCATCGGATAGTTGAGGAGCGCGTAGTATTGAGTACTTAGTCGCATTAAGCTGCAACTTTCCGAGAGCTTCCCAATTGGGACGCTAGGATGAGTGGCCCGATTAGGACGCTCCCATCAGCCACATTCCGTTTAGCCTCGGCTGCAGAATACAATCGCACACTGTATTGCGATTTTTGAGCAGTTTTTCTACGTGCCAATTATTCATATACAGTTTCTCGATTATTTTCTCCAGTGGCCGCACACCAGATTCAAGTCCTTGTGCGGGCAACTCAATTGTCAAAGGACTCAATTCTACTTGGAACTCGAGCTCAGGCGAAGGGTAGTAACAAACTAACTCAATTCAGAACCAACTACGACAATGGTATGAACAAGTACTTACGGACCATCCATCTCTCGACTCCGACGAGACAGCGCTAACGTAAAGTGGAGTTACAACTCGACCTCAACGCATACGTGCCCATCGACCCCGCGCTTCTCTTGTCCCGAATCCAAAGTACGAGAGACCGCGCTCTCGTCTCCGCAAAACCCCTTCATTCGGCAGGAAGAACACTTAGGGGAGTAAGAGGGGAAGCGCGTGGAATCCGGGGAGTGGGTAAAGAAGGGGAAATAAGGGAAATAAGAGGAGAGGAGGGGCAAAGAGGAGAGGAAGGAATGGGAGGTGTAATGGGAGGAAATGTGGAGAACGGAAGAGTAGAAGCGAAGAGGTAGGGACGGGAAGGAGAAGGACAGAGAAGACGATAAATGGACACGACGCACCTGATGAGCATCATCCTTCCTGTGCTTCGCGCTGGGCTTGAGGACTGCGCGCGTGCAAGCAGCGTGTCAGAGTTGGTCATGTTGTCGAAGTTGGTCGTGGTTGCCCGCGTGAATTTCAGGCAAGCCAGTGACGAGGTCCTACTGGTCGCAGTCGCGGCTGAGTCGCGGCTGTCGATCCTGGCCGGGCGCGGAGGTGGAGGAGCTTGCGTGCGGCGGACTCGAGTGATCGAGGCTTGGAGAGCGGCGCTGTTCAGTCTTGATTAGTCTTGATTCAGGAACTTGTGGGGAACGTTCGTGCGAGCTTCAGGTGCGCGCTCGCTTCGATCGACTCGCGGGCGATGATTCGGCGTCCATTATCGTGCTGCACTGCAAACCGACATAGCCAGCCAGTTATCCGATACAATGAGAGGAAGACATACCTTCCCTGGCGCACATTTCACCCGCAACGCGCAGACCGCCCCCCGCCGCGCAAACCTCCACCGCCCCCACCTCCGCGCACATCTCCAACCTCCTCCCACCTCCCTCGAGCCACCCGCCCAGCGCCGCCTCCTCCTCGGCGCGCATCCCCGACCGCACGAGGCGCAAGCGCGAGCAAGAGAAAACGGTGCGTGAGCTGCGCTCCTCCCTCGTCGCCTCGAGCCACCCACCCAGCGCCTCCTCCTCCACCTCGGCGCGCATCCCCGACGCGCGCAGCGCGAGCAAGAGGAGGCGGTGCGTGAGCTCATCAGCGACTCAAACCCCGCACTCAGCGCCCAGCGCATCGCCAACCGCATGCAGCGCGAGCGCCGCATCCCCGAGGCGCTCATCCCCGACCGCACGAGGCGCGAGCAAGAGGAGGCGGTACGCGAATCTCCTCCCTCGTCGCCTCAAGCCTGAAGCCCCGCGCCACCCGCGCCCAGCGCATCCCCGACCGCACGAGGCGCGAGCATGAGGAACGGAGCGCGGGCAAGGAAGTGCCGATGCGTGAGCTCCCTCATCGCCTTAAGCCACCCACTTAGCTCCCCCTCCTCCTCGGCGCGGCACGAAGGGCGAGCGCGAGCAAGAAGAGGCGGTGCCCTCATCCCCTCGTCGCCCAAGCCCCCCACTCAGCAACATCCACCCCTCTTGCTCCTCGACGCTTACCCCGAACGCACGAAGGGCGAGCGCGAGCAAGAGGAGGCGGTGCGTGAGCAATCTCCCCTCATCGCCTCTTCCTCGAGCCCCACGCCACCTACTCAGCGCCCAGCGCCTGTTCCTCGACGCGCATCCCCGACCCGCACGAGGCGCAAGCAAAAGGAAGAGGGGGCGGTGCGTGAGCCGACCCCAACCTCATCGCCTCATCGCCTCGAGCCGCGCGCCGCGCGCCGACCCACTTAACTCCTCCTCCATTCCCGAGGCGCACATCCGAGACCGCACGAGGAGGTCCAGGTGCGCCGCGAGTAGGAGGAGGCGGCGCACGCGAGGAGGCGGTGCGTCGAGGAGAGGGAAGAGGAAGAAGGTAGTGGTGGTCATGTGCATGTGCGTGTGTTGTGTGGAGGTCCTGGATTCGGATGGGAGTCAGCGTCAAGCAGATGAGAAGGAGTAGCACGGCGTGGAAAGAAGGACGGTATATGACAAGACACGCTCACCTTCAGCTGCCAGCTGCCACCTGAAGTCCTCAAATCATCAGACCTGACCGCAATAATCGACACCAAGCTAGTGCATTTTCTCCACCTTCTTTAAATCAATTGACATGCTCTAACTCGGAGGACCAAGCGCACGTAACTTACCAGCTCGGATCCACACGGCCTTGCCCCACAGCGACGCCCGTACAGCCCTCAACGCGGTTATAGAAATCGCAAGTGATACTAAGCGAAATCTAAGTATATATTAGCCAAGCGCTAAAAGAAAAGAAAAGAAGAAGAGCGCACCTGAAACTGACACGGGCGAGGCAGCTCGATGCGGGCTGTGAGCCGGGTAAACTGCGTCGGCTTGCTGCTGTGCGCGAAGCGGGTGGGCGGGGAGGGTGCTTGCGGACGGGGTCGATACGCCCAGGGGGGTCTACTGTTGCTGGCCGAGCCCGGAGCCATCGAGTGCAGGTTTGTTCGCCGTATTGTTGGCGGATTCCGTTGCAAGCGCCATTTCGATGCGGCTGAGTTTGGCCAGATGGAACGAGAAAGCTGGGTTGTTGCTGCGTCGGCACATCGGGGCTTCCATCGAAGAGCGAGTTTGCGCACGTAGTCGTATTGGTGTTGAGAGAGGGGAAGGGTGAGGGCCCCGGAGATGCCACCCCGCCCCCAACATCGCTGTTTCCGAGGAAGCCACCCGAGTCGGGGTGCTGCCAAGCTGCTGCGACTGCGCGCCTTGCGAGTTCACAAGACACCACCGCCAGCAGGCTAGTTCTATTAGGTGTTCCCAAAAAACTGGGTGCCGGTTGTTGTTGTTGTTGCTGCCAAGCGCTGACTGCCAAAGAGCCCACCCGTCCCTTGGGTATTGGCGCCTCCGAAGAGACATCCACTGCCCTCCCTTGCGTTCGCGTTTGTGCGACCAAAGAGCGACGGAGCCGCGGTTGCGCGTTGGACTGGCCGAAGAGAGACGGAGACGGCGTGCGCTGAGACGAGCCAAAAAGCCTGCCAGATTGTTGCTACTGCTGAGCGGTGCCACCAAGGACTCGGAGTCTGTTGCTGCTGCTGCTGAGGCTGCCCGAATAAAGACATGGTGGTGGTCGTAGGACTTGCATCAAACTTGCGTAGGAGCGTGTGGGTTCGTCAGCGGGTTCCGATTCAAAGCTGGACAAACAGCCGCTTGCTGCCCATTTTGGAAGAAAAGGCAAGACAAGTGTGCTTTGGGGATTTGCGTAGAAAGAATGCGAGATACGCTCAATAAATATTGGACCCACGAATGCGAAAGGGCGGATTTTTGTTTGACATATTTGACGAATAATTCTCACAGGGATGCAAATTCAAACCAGTTTCTACGGTACATGTACGGTACTATTGGCTGAGAGTTTTTGTGAGAGCTAGCTCCGATGTAGTGGTCTGCCCTTTTGTTCTCCAGAACATCCAGGCGTGAATAATGTCCTACACCCACACATTGAGCACAATTTCTCGAACCGTAACTCAGAGAAAACGCACCATTTGCGATCCAAAAATAATTCCAGCTGCTGCAGGCACTTGAGTCTTGGTAAGTTTAGTTTCGATAACGCGAATGAATTGGACGAACGCGCTGCCAAGAGAAGATTATATACTGGGAAAATCTTGTCCACGAGATTTGGCACGTATGTAGTGAAGCTGAGCCTGCGACGGGTCAGGCCAATTCAATGGTGGAGACTTCTCGATTAAGGAAGACTTACACGAGTCCAATTATGGGCAAGACAGCGAAAACTGAAATGCGGATTATGATACTCAGAGACACCGCGTGCTCGTCGCGTCTCTGGAGCGCCCGGAAAGCGCGCCAATTCCGAGATAGCAGTACCACAGTCAACACTAATCATTTCCATCAGCGTTATGCCCTGATGGATCGGTACACTGCACACTTGCCTTCAATCAAAAGAGCGGCAGATGTGGCGAACGCCACAAAGGCGGCACACACGATGGCTCTGGTACGACCTTCAGATACATATGCTCAATTGGCGAACACACGATGAAGACTCACGGTAGCTGATTGTCAAGATGACAATAAAATCCTCCGGGTTCGAGTTCCACTTGATTTGGATTGAGAACACCCAGCTAATTAATTGTCCTTCAGCATCCTCAAGCTGTTGCCTGTGGGAATGGCTACGCGCACAATCAAGGTCCAGAGAAACAAGATCAGATACAATGTTGGAGGGACCACAAGCAACTATCGCTCAAAGCGTCAGCAAGATATAGTTGAGTTCGAAGGCTTTCAACGCACCACAAATACAAATTCAGCTCGTACTTGACCGTGCTTCAATCGTCGGGATACATTTAGATATAGCTTGGAGAAGGACGAGGTCGGTAAGTAGGAGTTCGAGTAGCCGTCAAAACACTCACTTGTACAATGAGCGACAAGGTGGCGAATCCAGCGCTGAAGCCGTTTACAATAAACATCCGCAGCTACACTGACGACATGCACTCACAACGGGCGCGAAGCATACATGAACGCCGAGTCAACGACACACGGCGCAAACGACGGTGGTGCATCCAAGGGAGTTTGGTGTCCGATAACAAGGAACGGCGTGATACAAAAGATCATCCACGCCACCATGTACGAGTACCATGTCGACACTCTCTTGACGCTCGAGGATAACACGACAGTGAGGAATACAGCAGCGAGCAACATGAAGCCGATGGCGGAGATGATATCGTACGCCATGACCCAGGGTTGCAGCGAACTGGCAGCCTCGACTGGCGGGATAAATGGGTTAGACGAAGAAGAGTTAGACGAGTTCAGCGTACCTCTACGTGCCGGCGCCAAGCGGCCAAAAGAAGCGGTCATGGTGGGCGATCCAGCTCGGTAGGGATGATGTGGGGAAAGGAAAGCGAAGGCGAAGACAAGACACTGGGAGCAGCGCCAATCCATGTCAGAAAGCTTATCTACATACGGCGTACATCCTCCTAAACCCGACGCGCCGAAAGCTTGTTTAATTAAACGTCGCGGGTATTCTGAGCCGAGGCTGTCAACGATATACCTCCGCTATAAGCAGCTGGCGCGCGCGGTCAGTCCCTGGGAAATCGCCGCACACGTGTGGTAAAAATCAGCACTATGCCTATCTTGGGGGCCCACTCCATAGATACGGGCTTGAACGGTTGATTAAGAAAGGCGAGACCACGGTAGAACATCAGGAAGACTGTCGAGCGGCGAGAAGGAAGTGAGAGAAAAGAACAGTGGCGAAACTGAATCAGAGTGATTCAGCCAGCGCGCCAATCCGTCAGATATTGGTCAGATATTTCTGGGCCTGACAAGCATTCGAAATTCCAAAGGCCACTGCAGCGGGATACAGAGTTGTGTCCGCAATCTGTCACGAATGCCAGTGCTGGACGCAGACAAGAAAACCGGCTATCTACGGGCCGAGTTCATCCGGATGATCTTGAATTACCAAATTGGTCTGTGAACCGCAGTCCGAATTTGAGCTCGAGTGTGCGCCGTGGGCACTCTTTCTCAAAAAGGGAGAAAAAGTAAACGCACAACCGCCGATGAATCTTGTTGGAAAGAGAGCGAAAAAAAGATCAAGTCAGTGCAACAAATAACCTGGGGGGGCCGGGAATTGAACCCGGGTCTACTTGCTGAAGCGTTGCAACGGTATGGCACAAATACTGGGTAAAAAGTATTTTCATACAACTACAACTGAAAACGGTGATTTTCACTACAACTTTGCTCAAAATCAATGAATGCATCCAACTTTTGTTGCATGCAACCACATGCTTACAACTTTTTCTATGCCTGCAAATCCATGGTTACATCTCCTTGGTGCCTGCAACCTGGCAGGTTGCAACATTTTTCTGCTTGACTCTCAACTTATTCAGCGCCGGCCGCTGCCGAGGTCATAAATTGATCCTGATTTTGATCCATAGCTTTCCGAAATGCGGGGGAAGGTATTTAACCCACTTCTGGGTATACTGTGGCCTTCCCGTCACTTCCTATGAGCATCCATGCCTGCTACCAGTGCTTTTGAGAGCTACCATTGAGATTCCAATAAGTTTAGGACTTGACAATGCTCTTGACCAAATTTCCTTGGCAGAAACTGTTGCTCAGTCAATACTGCTTCGTTCTCACTCATATTCCGTTAATACAGAGTTTATGACTATCCAAATACGAGAGAATCTATAAAGAGGTCATGGAATGGCCCGGAGAATAGATAGAGCCCATTATACATTATTGAACCAAGTTGGAACTGAGGTGATCAATCCCATCATTCCATACGCTTATTATCCCCGAAAATTGTAGCAACCTGAAGTTGTGTGAGCTGAAAGATGTCAAAAGGTTCAAGAAGTAGACCATTTTGAAGTTGTAGGCAATCCCCAGAAGTTGCAAGCAAAGCCCCAAAGTTGCATGCAAGCTCACAAGTTGCACTGAAAACGGGGTGAAAAAACTGGTTAGTTTTTACCCAGTATATCGCCCATACAACGGCACAATGAAAAAAGAGCCGTACACCACACCCACTTTCCTTGCCATTGAGAGAAGCAGAAAGAAAAAAGGACCGTCGCAGTCTGGGGAATAGGTGTCGGTCAAAAAATGCGAGCCTCAGCTGAGGTGTTCCCGGCAAAGTTGGAAATCAGGTCGCGTTGCCAATGCAACCATGCGATGCGCCGACTCGGAGAAGGCGGCACAACTGAAAATAGGCGGTCTATGTAAAAACTCTATTTATCAATTTCCTTGGTGAGGGTTGTATCGATACAGCTGACACCGTCTCTAGTAATAATAGTACACTCTATGTATACACATTGATTGCGTTGAATTGGAAGAATGCATCAGTGAAAGCAGCGGGGTTGCTGTTCACGTTGTCTGTCGAGTTCGATATCAGATACGTAATAATTTTCGAAATCATCCGCGGAACTCACCGACGCAAGACCCGGGGCATCCAGCAGAGGCGTAGATGGCCGCTTGGCCGGCCCAGTCGCCGCCTGTTATGCGCGGCATCAGTATCGGGAAGTTGAATCAACAAAGAAGGGCGGCGTACAGAGCGTCAAGTTGATAATGATATTGTGAGCGACGAAGAGGTTGGCGATATCGCAAGTGCCAGTGCTGGGGAAGTTGGCAGACGGGGTTCCCTGTTATGCCAAAATTAATAACGAACATTGGACGGCAGATTATAAACCACGTACCCAGTTGTCCGTGTCGACGTTAGAGCCGCCGGTCTTGACGCCGATGGGTACGGACGGATCGTCGCGGGCCCAGAACCAGACGTTGATGAAGCTGTTCGTGCGCTCCATGGCGTACCAGCCGCCACCGTTGGCATTGAAGGTAGGTCCATAGCTGTTCGCTGCGGCGAGGCGCACGCCACAGCCGGCGTTGCCGTTGATGCTGGCATCGCAGTCCAACTGTCCGCCAGTGCTGAGGGGAAATAATTTCAGCTACGGAGCGGGAAGAGCATGATGGTTGCTCACCCAGTCATAGTGCGCGCAGCCGGCATGGTGCAGCCTTTTGATACGTTAGTGTGAAAGCGGGATGCGATGGTAGATGTACTGACCCGCAGCGGTGTGAAGGGTAGCCGAGTCAGTGCCTTGGTCGTTGACACCCTCGAGGATATCGGTTTCACCCTGGACGACGAGGGTAAGCAAAGCAAGCGTCTGGGAACAAACCGAGACGTACTCCTCCAGGCCAAACACCTCCGGTCTCCCACCTGGATTGAACATTATTATTTCGGACCGAGATCGAGCGGGGCTTCGGCTCACACAGCGGGCCAAGTACTGAGAGAAAATCAGCAAACGAACCAGATATCGAGTCGGAATTATCTCACCCGCAACCCTGGGGCATATGTTCGATGTCGAACACAGCGACGTGAGTGCTGTAAGCGTTTTTCGAACGCAACCGGACAGAGTTCCTACCCGCTCCGCTGGGGTCGAGAACAGTCGAGTGGTCGGCACGGAGCACAAATGTGTCGTCCGAGTTGAACGTGAGGTTGGCGGCAACAGCCGTGGCCTGGTCGACGTAGTTTCTACAACGGAATGAGCACGCGTGAGGGAATGCAATGAACCCGCGACGCACACTCTCCCGGCGGTGGGGTCGGGGATCGCTTCGAAGTTGAAAGAATTATAAAAGCCTGCGCCGACGATGTTCTCCGACATCTGGTATGTTGCGGAGAAAGCAGAAGTTGCAAAGGAAAGAGCGAGGATGCTGGAATGAATGACGCCGGGCATGATTGGGTAGATTAATGGGGGGTAAAAGAAAGTTGTTGATGAGGGAGGCAATGCCTTGCCGCTCTTTATATAATTAAACCCGCGGTCGTTGCTGGTGGGGTCCAGGTCGTCGCACGTTGCATGTGGGGACCGATGGTCGTGAAAACGGCTGTTAACTTGTTACCGCATCACACGAATCTTGTGCAGGGGGAAAACACAAGCCCGGAAGTCGGATCCAGTTGTACAACTTGTATTATGTGGTCTTCCAAAGGTCCATAAAATTGGCAAATCAAGCTGAAGCAGAGCGCGAGCACAGTCTATAGGTTCCCAGCGTTGATAGAAACCATTCGGAAGAACACGAGACATACTACATTTGACTTTGCAATGCAAAATGCACTAGAAGTGCAAAATACATCTCGCTTGGGCTCAATTTTTCACCGTTTGCCTCCGGATGTGTCCCTAGTGAAAGCGGCATAGGTTTACTCTCAGACTGCCTGCAAAAGATTAGTGAAAATGTCCACGGATTGAGTATTATGGACATGCCGAATCGACCAGTGCTTTGATGGGGCACTTTGTTGACATCTCAGCAATCAAAATAAATTCGTACTTTGTCTCCCATTTCTCACCCAGCTCGCGGTCGAATATCACGGATTTTTTTACATACTCTGATAGTACTCAGGTGTCGGTTCATATTCCGCCCCTTCCGAAGGCAAACGGCCAAGAATTGAGTCCAAGCGAGCGACATTTTGCACTTCTAGTGCATTTTGCATTGCTAAGTCAAATATAGTACAGGTGGAAGGGAAAAGCACCGTTGAGAATCCCGATGGAGCGCATTGGCGACTTCGGGAGTTGCGGATTGTGGTAACCGCTGGTTACCGGTTTGTCAGCCGTCTATATTTCATACGAGGACGTGTGTGGGTGGGACTTTCGAGGATTTCCCACGCGAGGTGCTGCCGCCAGGTGCGGATAACTTATCGCTTGGGCTTCAGTTGCTTGTGGGTAGGATAGATAGCGGAGTTGATAGGAGGGTTAGTTGCCCTTGAATTCGGAAAAGAGTCCCTGGCTACGTAGTTGGCGGTCACAACGCACTCCAAGAAGGATGCCTTTCAAGTCTGGGATATTACAAGTTCCTGGCGGGCTAGATGATATTTGTCGCATAAGTCTCCAAGTTACCATATCGACACCCAACGGAGACCGTGGTTGATTGCGAGGATCTTCCTCAATGTGGCAACGGAAGCAGATCCAGGCTGTCAACTCTTATTCATCCTCGCCGATCTGGCAGCTGACCAAACTGTCTTTGTGGCAGTTCAGCTTGGTGGTCAGTATACCAATATACGTATGGGTGAATCCATCGCTGGCTATCGCTGGTTTGCCATGATTCCGTGTCTTTGAAATTGTATTTTGGAACGCGACGACCGCTCGGCAGATCCACGAAAGAAAAATCAGGTGTCAGTGCAACGTGCCGTGAAGTAGCGTCGAGGCCGAAAGGCGGGGTCGAGGCCCGAATACGCATCAACCTCAACGGATTATCGGGTATTTTTTAGAAGTACATTTGAGGCGCTTCGATAACGTTGAGTTAGCATATGGTGCAGAGTCAGCGTCTCAGGAATTAACTGGCACAGCCCGAGACGAAGGGCTCTGAGACTACTTGATCGACTGGTCGTGACAATTCCCGAAAAATTGTGGCAAGTCCGGCTGAGGTGCTGCAGTAGTGTGCAGTCCAGCAACATTTGTTCGAGGTGCAGATTCAGAATAAGAGTGGGTGATACTTGAAGAAATGGGAGCCCTGAGCCAGAGTGTCTTGGAAGAAAGTTGGCACCGCCCGAGGTCAGGCTACTCTGGGTTGACACTGGGACTTGATGGACGGGTTATCAACAATTTGTATTTCTGAGAATGACGAGTTTACTTGAGGCGCTTCGACAACGTGGAGTTCAGCGACATTTGTCCGAGGCGCAGAATAAGAGCGGTTGAAACTTGGAGAACTGACAGCGTCCCAAGTCAAAGTCGCTCACGCTAAGTAGTTGATTTGATGGGTTAACGTCAAGGACTCCTGCGAATCATGAAGTTTAACTTCAGGCGCCGAGCAACGTCATCAGCATGGATTTTCCTCGGGACAGGACAAGTGAAAGCGATATTCCGTAGCCCGGCAGATTTGAAGAAACTTTCGATCTTGCGTAACAAAGCAAAAATGGCATCGGAACCATGCGACGTTTGAACTTGCGGGAAAAGTGCGAGCCAGCGCGCAAGGGCTGAGGCTAAAGCAGAAAGGCCGATCTTTAGCCTGCGAGACATATCTGGCTAGTTAATTTCCCCAAAGCTCTCGTTAGTCGATTCAGGGTCTGGTGGGCGGATCGAGCCCCGAGAAGGAATAAAAAATGATAATTCCATGGACAGCATTATCTATAAGACCTACGTCGCGTCAATAATAAGTCACTCGGACACACAAGGCAAAGCTCACCTTAGGCGCCAAACTCGCGATCTTGCCCCAGCCCTTCATCCGCAGGTCTGCGCTGACAACGCCACCTATCCGGGTCCCCAGCATCTCGCGCTTGTTATTCAGCAGCACGGCGGCATTGTCGTCGAATCGTATGTAGCGGCCGTCAGGGCGGCGTACAGCTTTCCGCGTCCGGACGATGACCGCGCGACGCACGTCGCCTCTGCGCACTTTCACAGCGGTGACAGACGAGGCAGCCGCGGCGGACACCGGCCGCGCGCGTTGAATGACCACGACGATCTCGTCGCCGACGGACCCCCAGCCGTTATTGACTTTTTGCTTCAGGACGTTGACGCACTCGGCCACCAGTGCGCCAGAGTTGTCAATGATCTGGCCTAGGTCAGTCGCGATTTTCTTCTTGCGGAAATGAGCGTACATTCATCGTTCCCTTGAGCCCAATCATCGTGGCTGGAGGAGAGGAAAAAGTGCAATATCACGTTGATGTCACGCGCGTGACAGGTATGGCAGCACTTTTTCGTCCGCGACAATGTCCGCGACGTAGGCTCGTTGTCCAGCCTCTCCAGTATAACGAAATCTGAAGATAGTCGTTCAGAAGATGTATACTGTAGAGGCTGGAACTTACGTGTACAGCTTAGTACAAGGTGCCTCGGAGTTTGAAAAATGACACGCCAAGATATCAGTGATCTGTCACTCCCATCAATTCCGCCCAAAAAGCACGAAAAAGAAATGCTCAAAGCTCCTTCTTTACCTTTCGCAAATCCCTTGAAAAAAATCAGGGCGCCTGATATTGATCGAAATATGACGCCTGCAAAAAGTCGTGGGGATTGAGGCCTTTCAAGGACGCCAGGGGACAGCCATCATTTCATTCAAACTCCGAGGCACCTTGTACTAAGCTGTACACGTAAGTTCCAGCCTATCCGCGACGTATGCTGGGGCAAAGCGGCGGCCCTCAAACCTTTCGATCTGGATTCAAGAGTCCCAGTATTCATCGGCAAATTATCTCCCTGGCTAAGGCTGGCCTTGTGTGCCTCGGTTTCCTTCGGGTTTTCCGCGGACTGCGACTTTAATTTTTCGCTCGGTCAACCCAGTTGATGTTGGAACTCTCCCCCCTTAAATTCATACAAGATCCTGGAGCCCGTGAGCGCCAAACCTTTACCCGGCTTTCGGGGAGTCGACGCCGTACGGGGACGACACGCCGCCACGATTCTCTAAAAGCTTCACTCCAAGTGGTCAAGCTGGTTCCGGCCCGGTGGCGGAATTCCTTGGGGGTTTACTCTGGACTTTAACAGCGTCGGTTTATGGCACCGCGGCTACCAGGAATGAACACGGAACGCAGGGCAATTTGATTATGAGGAAGTCCAGAAGGAGCCGTCTTCCGTGTCAGAGGTTTCGAGCGCAGTCGGTTGAGTATGGAGCGCCATACATGGCATGCGCTACCTTACCCACTCGCCTTCCCCCTGGGAGGAAAGTAAGATGTCAAAACTCGCCGCTGTTGTGTTCAAGCTGCTGACCGACGGTCAAAGCTGTTTTCCGGAGCAGGGTTGAGGTTAAGCGGAGTCAGTCTATTTCCTCTTCTTTTCCGAAGCGGGAGACCTGATTCTGACTAGGCTGGTGCCGAAACGATCCGCATCGGGATACCATATAAGAAGTATCAGCCAACACACGATTTCTCCCACCAGTGGACCCACCATTTTTATTTCCCACCAGCGCAGAACAACTCAATGGCATCTTCACTGACTCCCGAGGAAACGCGGGCGATCGCCACCACTTGGCTCGCGAGCCTGGAAGCGGCCACCAATACGGAGGCATTCGCTGCCCACTTTCTACCCACGGGCTGGCTACGCGGTCTGTCCTCCTCATTTCCGTTATCAGCCGTTTCTAACGAAGAACAAGATCTCCTATGCTTCTCTTGGGATTTTAGGACCATGGCAGGCCGCGCCAAGATTGTTGAATTTCTTGCCGACAAGACTACGGATGGGCAGAAATCGCGCTTCGAGCATGCTGCTTTGCATGGCCTTCAAATCGAGACGACATCTACACTTGGTCCCCCGGCCGCGTTTCACTTACCTAATAACCCCCAGGTACAAGGCATTTCCGCCACGTTCACATTTTCTGTTACCTCCCCTCCGGCAAACGGGCGCGGTTTCTTCCGTATCGTACGGGACTCGGAGGGGAGTTGGAAGGCGTTCACGCTTCTAACCAACATTGAGGATCTGTTGGGGCACGAGGAAGCTTCTGAACACCCCCTCGGATATCAAGAGGCCACTTGGGAAGAAGTGCACTCGAAGAAGATCGCAGAGATTGAGAACGACCCTACTGTCTTGATAAGTTCGCAGCTTCCGAATTCAATTCTTCCTCTCTCGCTAACCGTCAATTTAGTTGGAGGCGGACAATCGGGCCTTATGTGCGCAGCGAGATTCGGTAGGTTGGGAATCCGTGCGTTGGTTATCGAGAAAACGAAACGGGTGGGAGACGTATGGAGAGAACGGTAAATGGCCCTGATTTTTCGTTTGTCACGGGCTTGATTCTCGACATATAGCTACCCGAACCTTTCGCTTCACACCCCTGCGCACCACTCTTCGAGTAAGTTTCTCTTCCCTCTTTTTGTGCGGAAAATTCCCATCTAATACCCGCCTGTCAAGTTCTGTACCATCCATGGCCGTAAGCTGTTCCCCGCGATTGGACCATGTGGCTGAAGTCTTTTCTTCGGAAGAAAAACTTACCCCAAGTTCATCCCGAAAGAGAAGATCGCGGATTTTTTGGAGGCTTATGCGGTGGGCCAAGAGATCCACGTCTGGCGTTCTAGCACAATCCTTCCGACTCCAACGTATGACAATGCAACCGGGCGCTGGTCTGTCGAGGTTGATCACGCTGGCAAGCGTGTCACCCTTGCCCCAAAGCATATTGTAATGGCTACGGGTAATGGCGAGCCAAGAATTCCAACTTGGCCTGGCATGGATTCTTTCTCGGGCCCTCTTTATCATTCGAGTGACCACAAGGGTGCTGCTCCTTTCAAAGGAAAACGAGCTATCGTCGTGGGCGCGGTACGATCTTGACCTATTTTGATTTTGTCTCTGCACTGAGACCACGCACCTAGTGTAACGCCGGGGCCGACATCTGTCGGGACTTCGTCCTCAAGGGTGCTGCAGAGGTGAGTGAATTGTCGACTATTTTTCATCGACAGAGAGAACATATACCATTCAGGTGACAATGGTTCAACGCGGCGCGACCTGCGTACTCTCGTCCAGCACGGCAGACAAGACCCTTTTCAACAATCCGTCTTCAGAGAGTCTCGCCATCGAGGACGTAGATTTTAGGACGCATTCCATGCCACACGCGTTGACGCTGAAGCTCGCGGCTGGCGGTCTCACCCAGCGCATGAAGGATATGGACCAGAAGCTTCTTGACGCCTTGGCAAAAACCGGGTTCAAGTTGACCTGGGAGCTCACTCCGGGCGGCGGAGAAGTCGGGCTGATCGGGTTCTTCTTCGATGTAAGCGTAAACGATACTCGTTGCAATCTGCAAGACTGACATATAGGGAAGCGAACGGCCTCTGGATCTAGTCAGTCACCTTCTTTCCTGTCGAATCTCTTATCGTGGTTTATTGCTGAGTAAAGTGATCGATATGGGATGCGGACAGCTTATCATAGACGGCAAGATCAAGGTGGTCCTGTATCAGTCCTCCCATTTCTCAAGCACTGATTTTTGGCGCAGATCAAGCAAGGGGTCGGGATAGCGAGAATCGAATCAGACGGAATCGTCTTCGAAGATGGGTCCAAACTTACGGCGGACATTATTGTTCTGGCGTGCGTGAATTCTCTCAATAATAAAGCAGTGATTATGAGAGGCGATTATGTGCAGCACAGGGCAGGAACCGGTCACCGCAACTGTGGCCTCGATATTCGGCGAGGCAATCAAGGATAAAATCGGATCCAAAATTTGGGGACTGGACGAAGAGGGAGAACTTACCCGCTGCTACAGGCCGACCGGTGCGAGTGGGCTGTGGTTTGCTCCAGGGGCCATCCAACACTCTCGCTTCTTTAGTAAACATCTAGTATGGAGTTTGTTGCCAACGAGAGCGTACCGCTTACCCGCAGTTTCCAGGGGATACAGATATTGGCCGAGGAATTGGGTCTGAAGTGAAAGTACAGATAAGCGGTCGGATATGATCAATGCCCAGAAATGTGAAGGGAGCGCTCTACGAATGTATATATTCCCGTCTTATTAGTCTCAGAATATCAAAGTCGAAGTCTTATTAGTCTCATTCGGAACCATCCGACCGCGACTTCAACCAAGATTAAATGTCGGAAAATTTGCACTCCCAGACCCGAAGACTCACGAGACTTACTGTGATGAGGTCTTGGCCTTTGTTCGATGTTAGTGACCAAGTCGCGACTTTCCCCAGACTGATCGAAGACACGTGGCCGCGTTCTGTTCCCACGATTAAATGATACGCGACCGTCCCGGCAAGTTTTTGCTTCATGCCACGACTATCTCCAAGTTCTTTGGTTGGCACGCGCAATCTCGTTGTTACTCCATCGTTGCACCCATCCCTGGATTTCAGAAATATCGACCTGTTACCCAAACGTCTCCAGGTTACTCTTTTGACCACCCGTGTTTTTTTTTTCTGAAAAAAGATCCCCAGAAGGTTGCCTTGCGAGCTTGCGAGGATGGGCCCAACGCTACTTTCGAGGATCTTATGGGTATTCCACCATCTGAATATGCCGCTGCCTCTACGAAAGATCCCGTGCCACCTGCTTCTTTCCTCTTTGTCTACTTCCACATTTTGGGGAAATACCAAACGCCACCGACCTCGGTAAACACTGAAGCACGCCGTATTTCCTTCGCCGCCAGTCCACTCGTTGTACTGAACGCGTTGGAATTGATGGCTGAGCACTCCTTGATTCCAAATGAAGTCATGCCGAACCTCTGGCCTCGAATCTGGCACTGTATGTCCTTGCAGCTTAGCTACATCAACGAACTCTACGCCGAGAGTCTTGATATATGCCAGCCGCATCTTTCGCTCATTCGACGACTCAGCGCCAGCACCGGTACCGACCACACAGAACCGAACCCCATCATCAGCTCCACGCCAGGGCTACGAACCCATATTACCCGACTTTGGGCGCAGTTCGTTCACCACGAGGACTTATGGCAGTCCAGCGCAGGCGCAGATCTCAGCCATATACTGCTCCACTTCTTCGAGGAACCTCATCCAGACATTATCGACGGTGCTGGAGGGACTGCGCTCGACCTCGCCTCGTTGATCATTAAACACGTCAATATGATCACGTCTCAAGTTTTAACCGGCGGCCCTCTCGAAGAGCATCTGCAGTTCTTCGAATTCCTACGTGGCGAGCAGGCAAACACATATGACATGAGACATGCCTTCGACAATCTCGATTTCGTGTCGCCTTTGAAGAAGTTTGCAGCTGCGCTTTGGGAAACCCCAGATCCACGTCTCGCACGGCTCACCTGCGAGCTGTTGGAAAACTGTCTTCCTCTGGTCCAAAGCTGCTTACAGGTCTACCCGGGACCCCGAGAGGCTATCGACACGCGCCTGCTCGTTTTGTTGGCTCGGTGTGGCGTTGCTGAGCTCGGACATGATGAGGAGCACACCCTTATCAGTATTCTAGGAGGTATCCTCCCAGGCACCCTCACCTTTTATTCAGTCCTTTCTCGTGTTGAGAAGGCGTTGCGCAAGATCGATCAGCTCGGTCTCACCGTCGCCCTCCAAAAATCTGATGTCTCTAATTATTGGTCGGACTTCCGCCGCCTGGCAGAACATCGTCTGACCATAAAACACGAGTTCGACAAAGACCGCATTTCTGTCAAGTTTTGCGATAACATTGAGGTCCGATAACGGCTCCTTTATTCCGGCCTTTTCCTTACCCGAATTCACAGTGCATTACAGTGTCTGCGCACACTGATTTACGCCAATGCTCGCGGTGTCGTAGCGCATCGTACTGTTCCCCTTTCTGCCAACAGAAGGACTGGACGGATGGAAATCATCGCACTGTCTGCAAGCGCCGGGACTCGCTGCAAGGCTGGTCTTTCCCCACTCTGAATGTACAATGCTCAGCATGACTTCTAGATCACGAACGGCCGTATGTTTCTGCCAAAGAACGGGCATTTCTGCGATATATCCTCCACCACGATTATCTTACGCACAAGCTGGAGATACTCGAGCAGCGCGTCAGGGCCTCCCTGAGGTTTGGCCAGGACACACCTTGCTACACCGAGTTCAACTACATCGACGGCGATGTCAAGATCGAGGTTTTGCCCATAAGTGAGCTCCTCCAGCATCGCGTCTCGAAGAAGGATGACAGCCTACGTGTGAGGCACGAGATGGAGCGGCTTGCTCGCAGCGCAGGTAAAATGCAGCTCCACGTCGCAGTCATCGCCAACGCCGGTTTCGGCCGTTGGCTCTGTTGCCCTTTGCGCAGGACGAGCGAGATCAACTTTGCCCTCGAGTGTCTTGCCGATGACATGATCTTCAAGGCTGACCAGACGAGAGAGCAGTACCAAGAACGTCTCCTAATGAACGAAGACGTCGGGGCAGAGGTCCATCAGCCAATCTACTCCTGGATAATCCCTACATGAGTGTGCATGCAGGGTAAGAGAAGGGGAAGCGGGAGGAACATCGGAACAATTTGTGGATTGGGTTTCAAGTCTTTAATTCTTTCTCCCTCATTCGATGCATTGCCTATTACATTGGCGCATACATACAACTCATCCTAGTGTGGGATTTGCGGTACTTTACAAATATAACTACAAGTTGACTACAAGCGCAAGTGATCATGAGTTCCAACTTATTTCTTGTTGAAGAGCCACCATCCAATAACCGGGCGAAGAGTGTCGTCCTTCCCGGATGGGGACAGCTTGGTGTCATCGCTGGAGCCAACTCGTATACCTACGGCACCTGCGGTCATCGAGCACATCCTATTTTCTCCGGTGTTAAAGTCGACAAGGCGCACATCGACTTCCGCGTAGCTAGGCGGAATATTGTCGCAATCGACCTGGTGAAAGCGCGTCCCATCGAGCGTGAGTCCTCCTGCGTACCCACCGTAAGCTGCCCAAAATTGCGCAGCCGTCAACGATTCTGGGGCAACAGCGGAATCGACTCCCTGATGCAGGGTCAAACAAAATCATCAAATCAACAATGCCACTTACGGATTTCAACATGGGTCCCAACCACTTCCCCTTGTCGTCGAAAACGCAGAATGCGGTGATCCAGCCCGAGTAGTAGCTCGGCCCGCTCCCCCCCGGTTCGAAATGGGCGACATTCTGCCAGAAATCGATATTGCTCTTGCCATTCGAGTCATCGAAGGCTTTAACAAATCGCGAGATGACGGGAACGAGAAGATGATACCATGCGATCGTCTCTACCCCATACTCCTTCAACTTCTCGAGCCGCTGGAGAATCTTCTCCCAGTCGCGCCTTTTCCCCTCGAGCGTTACGCGCGGGATACCGCAGCATATCGCGCAGTACACGTACTCGAAGTACGACTTGAGCGTCGCCATCAGTACGATGGAACTGACAGTCGTGTCGTTCAGCGTCGTGGTTGAAAAGTCGGGCAGTGCCCACGCGCGCAACGAGGGATCCACGATGTTTTTCTCAATGAGGGCGGTCATCTCCCGTGCGAGAAGCCCGAAGTCATCGAACGCGGCAGTCCTTACTGTGAGCTCCTTTTTCCCTTCGTGCGCAACGAAGTTGGCGCGGAGGAGCTCGGCGTTGGCGTTGACGTAGAAGTTGAACTGTGTGAGGATGGCGATCCAGACGTCGTCGGGCCGCAACACAAGTGCGTGGTGCTGGTTGTAGGCGGAGATAATCGTGTCGACGAAGCCGTTTGAGCGGGGGAAGACATTCTTGATCAAGATTTCACCGCCAGGAGAAGGGGTAGAAATCGGAGGAGCTGAAGGTGGAGCGCTGTCGACGAGGTCAGGTCGGCCGTTCAAAAAATGGCAGTGTTCCCGAACCCTTGAGTCTCGACACCATCAAGGCTCTGGCTCGGAGTTGGTACATCATTGCGAGTAGCATCATCGCCCTTCTTCTTGGTGAATATTTTACTGAGACGCGCCAGCTTGGATTTGGACTCCTTCCCAGCTTTCCTGAAAAAAATGAGATACCTTGCTATGGTTTCCTCGCATAATGAGTTATGAGACTGACACATTCTCCTCACCGTTGGTGAACGAACTTCCCCGAATCACTCCACCAAAGTTCTCGTATTGCGGCGGACAAGCGTCCCGCAGGAGTTGCGACGGGGTAAACCCACCACCTGCCGGCGAACTCATCCCCGCGAAGGGCTTTGCGGCATGGGGCGCGACGGTGAAGGAAACGGGCATGGCTTTGATTAGGAAGAGCCTGCGAGTGGTGGGAAACACTAGTTGACTTTATACATGAAAAGCTGTTAAAAGGCTGTGCAGTGCGATGCGACTTGCATCAGAACAAAAAGAAGAGCCTCCGCTTCGCTCAATTGGCTTGGCTACAGGGAATGGGGGAATCCAGGTAAAGGCGGAAAACCACAAAGGGTATCGTAACTGGTCCGGGGTATTGGCCAGCGGCTCACGTCCGCTTGTTTGGGCGTCGCATCCACCACCACCACCTCGTCCTTCACCGTGCTCCTTGAGACGCGTACCTTCGGCGCCGGCTCGCTCTCCTCTCGCCCCTCGCCTGCTTTCTCCTTCTCCCCCACCTCCACCGCTGCGGGGGCAGACGCAGGCGCCGCACCCTTGCACGCTGAGCGCGACTTTGGAGCAGCAGGAACAGCAGGCGTCGCGACAGTGGTGTTATTCTTCCCCCGGCCAGCGCACACAGGGACCTCCACCTCAAGAGCTGGCTCAGGCTGCTTCTTCTTCACCGCCTTGGGCTTCACGATGCGCGCGGGCTTTCCCCTCGGCGGAACGACCGCGAGCAGCTCCGCCTCCGGTGTATCTGCGATCGAATTGGAGGGTCGTTATTAGCGTCTGCGTCGTGCTCCGCCTCCGTTTCGGGAGCGCCTTAGCCGTGCAACCGCGACGCTTCGCAGGCTCGGTGGTATGGAAAGCGGCACGTGTCGGTCGATACGGGCTTGCGTGCGACGCGTTTGGCGGGCGCAGGCTAGACTTCGCTGTCGGGCTCTGCAGTCGCCTGCGCGGCTTCGTCAGGACGGCGGGGACATCGAGCGCGACCTCCGACTCTGCAGCAGCCGGGCGTCCGCATCGGGTCTTGACGGGGGCGGGGGCGGGGGCGGGGGTGGGTTCGGGGTCGACGACCATCTCGACCTGCTCTTGTTCTTCTTCCGCGGGGCGGGCGCAGTCTTGCGGGCGGAGGGCCACGACGCAGCAGGAACGCTCAGCTCTTTCTTCCTGTCGCTCTCAGGCTCGACGGGTGGGTTTGCTTCCGCGGCGAAGTGGGTGCGGGTGCAGGGGCAGGGGCAGGTGCAGGGGCGGGTGCAGGCGTGGGGTCCATCGCTCGCCATATGTTCGTGGCTCTCCATCAGCACAGGGGTAGACGCGGCTTCGCGCCCGCGCCGCGTCGACGTCTATACCACCCTCGGGCTCCTTGCTTTTGCAGCGCGCACGACCCTTGGCGGGTCCCGTTTTCGTGGGAGGCGTCTACATCTCGGGCGTCAGATTCGCGAAGTCGTTCGTGAGAAAAGACATACCTCAGCCTCGACTTCTTCGAGCTAACTTTCACTCGCAGGATCCTGCAAATTTAGGAATCAGTATCGGATCGTCCAAAAGATGAAGCAATGGACCTTTCTCGCTTTGCCTCTGAGCAACCTCGCCCTCGGGCGCTCCTTTTTCTTCTCCATCTGATGCTCCTCGCTGGGAGATTCTCCAGCAACTTCCGCGGGTCTTCCTCTCCAGCGCCCTCCGCATTCGCGTTCCCATGCGCACCCCCGCCCACCGCTCCCTCCGTCACGCGCGCCAGCGCCAGCCCCGTCCTCCCAGTCATGGCAACCCCGCCCTTTCTCTTCGCAGGCGACGTCCCCGCTGCGAAATCGCCGCGTGCTCCGCATCAAAGCAGCGGGCGCCGCGCGTCTATGGGCGTAGCAGGCGCTGCCAGCGAATCGCGCACATTCCACGGCGGCCGCCGAGTAGCGCGGGACGCCGGCTCCTGCACCTCCTACACCGCGCTATGCTCCTGCGGCTCCGGACGCTGCGCCCACCATGCCACCAAACGCCCCAGTGCGCGGCGTCACGAACGCCGCGAGCGGGCAGGCTGCGGCGGGCCCGTCTTTGCCTTCTCTCGCTCTCGCGCATCGGTGCTGGTGTAGGAGGAGGTGGACGATGAGGCAGCCGCATCCACGCGATACGCCATCAAGTCCAAGTCTTCATAGAGCGGCGTGTACCCCTCCGCATCGACCGTCTGATCTTGCTCCCCTTCTTCCCCTAGAGAAAGAATGGCATCAGGACCCCCGTAGCGAGTTGGGGAAAAGAAAGCGGAGCGTACCTCTGCGCTCGCGTGAAGCCAGGTGGGGACCCGAAGAGGGTGGGAGGCGGCGTGTTTTTGCATTGCGTTTGTGCGGTCGTCTGGGTCAAATAGGCTGGGCGCGCGAACGACAGCCATCCTGCGTCGGCCTGAAGCAAGAGTAAGAGTCGCCCATGACGAGCTTGGAACACAAAGGGGAGTGTACCTCTGCGCCCGGGTGACTTGCGCTGGAAGAGCCCAAGGGGGTGGGAGGCGGCATGCTTTTGCTTCGCGTTTGCGTAGCCGGTGTGGTCGGAGAGGCTGGGGGCGGCTGGTTGCACGAGGTGCTTTGGCCGGGGACTTGAAGAAGGGGGAGCATATGAGTGTCTGTGATGGAAGTAAAAGTAAGCATGGAGGCGAAGGCGAAAGAAGAAGCGGAATGGGAAAAGGGAAAGGGAAAGGGAAAGAGAAGGTGATGAAGCGGGACAGGCACAATATGAAGGTTAAGTGCAGCAAGCGCGACAGAGGAGATGGAGGGAGAGAGATGGAGGGCGAAGGGAGGGAAAGAGGGAGCGACGGGAAAGGTGTCGGTCGAAAAGTGAGAGAGAGCGGACGAGGGCAGGGGAGGAAGGACGAGGGTAGCGGGGGAAGGACGAAGAAAGAGTAGAGGGAGAGGGATGCGGGCAGGTAGAATGCGGGTGAGTAGCAGACGAATGTGCGAGCAATGAGGTGGAGGGGGACAAGTTATATAAAGAGCGAGTCGTCGATCAACGGGAGGATGCGGAGGGGATAGGTAGGACAAGGTGACGGTGGTTATGTGGAACAAGAAACGAGGAAGGAAGATTATAGATATGGGTATGTGAACCACGCGAAAGGATAGGACGACGGCGATAGGTGAGGGGGGAAAGTGAGGGAAGAAGACAACAGGTTGCCAACAAGGGGATTCGACGAAGAGAGCTAATTGAATCGAAAGGAGAAAGAAAAAAGCACCCACCGCGACCACTTGCTTGTTTGCCGTCGTCTGCATGTTCTGTATCTTCTTTCACCTGCAGCCCCACAAGTCCATCAGCCTCCGCACCCTCTCAAGCGAAAGCACAATGAGAAATACACATACCTCATTGCGTTCTCGGTGGTGTCGTACTGCGTTTTGCCCATGGTCGTCGTCCGCATGAAGATGTGGAAAGTTGTCGTTGCGCGTCCGTGTCTGGGTCTGTGTCTGCCTCTCCAGCTCGGCTGTGTCTTCATCCTAGAGAAGAAGGGAACGATTAGCAGGGAAGGAGAGAGAAGGGAGGGAGAGGGAGAGAGGGGGGAGAAGAATAGAAGAGGACGGGACCGATGGAGGTCGGGGACAAAGGGGCCACGTAGATCAAGAGCCAACCAAAAGCCATCCATGGCCAGGGCTCGCGAAGAGAAAAGCGCGGAGGATGAAAAAAAAAAAAAACGTCGTTCGGCATCCCCTCGCGGCCTCGCCCACCACCAACAGTGCGCCAGCGACGTCGGCACGGCGGCTAATGACAAGACGCGAGACGCGCTACCCCGGAGTCCGCACCCGCACCCAACGTCCATACCATATGAACGACATCTGCCATCTTCCCGGGTCCCAGCGAATCAAAAAAGCTCCCCGGGCCCTCAAAGAAAAATGAAGGCAACACGTCGAGGTAGCGAACCACCCACCACCCGCACACGACAAACAAGGCCGGGCTCGGGCGCAGGACAAGAAAACCCCGCCGAAGAAACCAAATCAAACAAAGAGAGGAGGCGCACTCACACACTCCGCCTTCTCCTTCTGCACCCTCCCCCAATGGCAAACGGCCTTAGGAGCAACTGCGCCAGCCGGGCGTCCGCTAAGGCTGCTGCTGCTAATGTTCCTTGTCCAACCCATCCAACCCTCCTCTTGTTATTGGCGGCGTTCTTGGTGCACCGTTCGAGTAGCATTGGTGGTGTATTGGACGCAGGGCGCTGGCGCAGCAGCTCAACAGTCCCGAATCTCTCTGGAGACGTCCATGGCTGGTCTGTCGTCGCTTTGGACGTCCGGCGGAAGAAGTTCAAGAAGAGATTCGAGAAGGCTGGACAACTTGTTTGGCCCTGTTGACGCGTCGCACGTGCGCGTGCGAAGTAGCTCGGCAAGTTGAACCAAAGTTGAACATCTCTTCAACAAAACCAAAATTACTTTCAACGTCGACAGAAAACCTCTCACTAGGAAGACCCGAGCTGAAGAGAATCTGGGAATCATCAGCATGGTCCCCTGACAAAAATCACCTTCCCTAGGAACCACGTCCCCGAGCGGAATCGAACCGCCGTCTCTATTGAATCTCCGTTCCAACTTCCGAAGCGAGTATTGAATTAGCATTAGCGATCCACGAGGACGTTCTTAGCACAAGAGTTAAGTATAATTGTACAGTTTCCCACCGATGTACCCGAAATGTCCAGGCCCCAGGGTTGATTTCCATCCAAGTCTGTCCGTTCAACATCTTGTCTTTGTCTTGGCCAAGGTTCAACGCCTCGACAGCCTGGTGCAAACCCAGCGGGAGCCCTACAAAAAAGGATCTTTTCCCACATATCTATCACAGTGTCCCCGGGCGGAGTCGAACCGCTACCTCCGAAGAATGTTCTTCGAAATCAAAGTAACTAGCCTGGGGGATCTACCGTGATCATGATCTACGAGGACTTTTGAAGCGTCATGTTCGGCCTGACAATATACGTCTTGAATAGGTCTCAGTCTTTAGCGCTTTAGCTGTGGACGAATTTATCACTTCACAACTGTTAGCGCAACGAAGCGAAGTTCGGTTCCCCCTCTGGATACTTACACCCCCGAATTCGGTAAAGAAAAAAGGTCGTGAAGTGTACCATGTTATGTCCCCGGGCGGAATCGAACCGCCACCTCCCATTTATGATGGTTCCAAAGTCTGTCGCTTAACGTGTGCTTGGGCGATCCACCGTGATCTACAGGCACACCGATACCCTGAAATTTGACCTAAGTATTGGATCAATCCGCGCTGTAGCAAATTGCTTTGTTACAGTCTGCATAGCGCAGTCTTCTCCATCTAAATCCGCCATGTATATTAGAAATCTCTTTCTACAGAGGTCCTTCGACTCTGGATCCGCGAAGTCTAAGCAGGTTCGCGCGAAAAAAACACTGGCCAAACTCCTCATGTCCCCGGGCGGAGTCGAACTGCCGTCTCTCATGTATTCGACGCCGTATACCATATATGAATTCAGATTGGGTGATCTACCGTGATCCACAAGGACTCGCTCATTCACTTATGCCAGCAACGAATTCGTCCCCACTACAGTATGTAATCTACACCCGTTTACAATCCGTTTCCCAATTTACTGAACGGTCGCAAACCGAAAACACATTGCATTTCAGCCACCTCCGAGGTCACATCGTCACCCATTCAGATTGCAGTAAACCGTTGGCAAAATTTTTGGCAGGTTTCTGGTTCATGGAAAGGGTGCTTGGGCGATCTGCCGTGATCTACAGGGACTTCGATAACCTGAAACTTCTCCGTCGTGTCCTCTAAGCTGGGCTCCTCCCGCCCACGACCTCCGGCTTTACCTCTGAATCCGCGACGACTTTGCAAAACATCGGATCAATAATTCAGGATCCCCGAATGATGGCCGATGGCAATCGCCGAGCCGAGTTCAACTTCACACGGTTGAATCATTGGTTGAAGCTTATGTTATGGGCGATATACGACCTTCCATTCGCCCTTCAGTCAGCACCTGCCATTACGTACTCTTCCTCTTGTTCTGTTCAATCGCCGTGAACAGGCAGAATACGATCTCCTGACAATCTCACTCAACTCAAGTCTCGCCGGGCGGAACTTAGTAAATGCGATTAGTACCGCAGGGGCTAACTTCTCCTAATATCACAATGGTTCTTTTCTTCGCTGCTGATGAACCCAACGCTCGTCTTCTCCCAGTGGACGGGCGAGAAGTGGTCGTGAACGTCCTGCCTCGAATGAGAATATTCTTTGGACTACTCGGACCCGACTCGTCTTCTGGGGAAGTGAGACCGAGGAAAATACTCACATGTAAGACTTCGCGGAAGCGCTGCGGATCGACGATCTAGATCCTCCCCACCGCCTTCAGGGTGTGAGACATCCCCTAAGCTCTGCACTATAAAGGTCCGTCCTTTTCTGGGACAAACCATCAGTTCAACGCGCACCGCCGAAATTACCGTAAACTACTCTCGAGATCCCCAACCCACCCAAACCAAAACCCACCCATCCCCATCTATCATCACCCACCTTCATCCCTAATAAGGTGAGATCGCTTCTTTGTCTGTATCATTCACCGCTGACCCAAACACCAGATCTAGATGTCTCCCACATTCATTTCTACCATCCGCACCGCCATGAAGCGGTCAGAGTCCACACGGACTGCAGCCACCCCCACCCCAATTTTCTGCAACTATACGCCGCCAACGCGCCCCACGGCTACGGTTGTGCAGCCGCAACTCCGCGCATCACTTAACGATGAATCCGCACAAGCCTCTCCAGACGCCCTCATTCTGCGCAGCTTCCGGCGCATGAGCTACACGCAGACTGCGCACGTTCACGAGCCGCTGTGGTAGTCGTAAAGATTAATTACAGTGCCTCGCAGGACTGGCCCTCGATACCTGTCCCCAGTCTGCTTATATGACCAGCTCACTATCCTATACAGAGTTGAAACCCGGAAGCGAAAAAAAAATGCTTATCGAGAGCTTTCCGCTATCATTAAAGACTGCAGCTCTTTGGAACTTGTTCAAGGAGTGGAAGATATGTCGAGCTCCACAAGTAAATATTTTCAGCCTTTTTGGCTACGTCAATGTGGAGCATGAGCCTTATTACTTTGGGAGCTTATTTCGGCGAAAAATCGGGGCGTGTACATGTCCCGACTGTATCCCCGGATCAAATTAAATGCTCCAGGGGGTAGAGGCATTGCCAAAGCTATGTCATGTATAATCTTGGGTCCAGGAAATGTCGTACGGACTCACGAGAGCAATTCTCCGCCGGCGACGTTTTGGCACAGCCGCAAATTTCCATTTTTGGCACATTTTCAGATATTCTGTGCCGGTAGGCAATTCATATCGGGGATTTTTACGCTGCACGATGGTTCAATACATGTATAAGAGTACGCTCAAATATATTGAGTCCAATCGGACCGACGCTGCGCTTATAACGTGAGATTTTTCGCATCCCGGTCCTTTTCGGATCTGGGTATCAACTCTGTATGTCCTGTACCACTATTGTACAACGATATTCCTGTTTTGTAAATCAGCGAATGGAACAGACAATCGTTGCCATAAACACGACACGAAATTGACGTTGTTTCACTCATTTTCTTCCCCAAGATTGAATTGAAAAGGCAGAAAGTGGAACGTATATATTCTCGCAATTAGTGAAAGCTATCGAGACAGTCGAGTGCACTGGAAGAGGGAATGGAGAACGAATATGGCGAACAGATCCAACTTGAAATGACCAGAGCACCGAGCCGCATTGGTGCGGTACGCTGTCAAGTCTAAGTCTTCATAGAGCTGCGCCTTCCCCTTCCCTAGCTCGCCTTGCGTCCCCCTGCAGCAAGAGTAAGAGTCGCGCCGCAACGAGGTGAGGAACAAAAAGAGGGACGTACTTCTACGCTCGCGTGAAGCCAGGCTGCGTGCGGCGAGCCCAAGAGAGTGAGAGGCCAGCGTGTTTTTTGCCCTGGGTTGCGCGGTCGTTTCTGGGCTGAGACACTGGCACGCAAACGGCAGGGCCGGGGACTTGAAGGGGAGCAGGCGGGTGTCTGTAATGGAACCAAAAGTGAGCATGGGTGCGGAGGCGGTGGAAGAAGCGAAGCGGAATGGAACAAAGGAGAGGAGAAGTTTGTGAAGCGCGAAGGGTGAAGGTTAAGTGCAACAGGCTCGACGAAGGAGACGGAGGGAGAGAGATGGTGGGCGGAGGGAGGGAGCTGAGTGATGGAGCGATGGGAAAAGATGTCGGTCGAAAAGCGGGAGGTAGCGAACGAGGGTGAGGGTGAGGGCGAGGGAAGGAAGGACGAAGAGAGTAAGTAGAGTGAGAGGGACGCGAGTGGGTGAGTGCATCAGACGAAGGGAGTAGCAGACAAATGTGCGAGCGATGAGGTGGATGGGGACAGATTACAAGGTAGGGTAGCGTAGATAAGATGGCTGTGCAGGGGATAGGGTCGTGCGTGGAATAAGAAACGAGCGAGGAAGATTATGAGTACTCAAGTGAAAGGACAGGGCGACGGCGATAGGTGAGGGTAGAGAGTGAGGGAGGACAACGGATTATCAACAAGGGTATTTAACGAAGAATCGAAAAGAGAAAGAAGAAGTTACCCACCGCGACCTCGTTTCTCGGGGGAGTGAATCAGCACATCCTTCATCTGCAGCTACACAGAAGCCAATTAGCCTCCGCACCACTAAACATGACTCGAAACGCAATACATACCTCATTGCGTTCTCGGTGGTGCCCTACTGCATTTGCTCATCGTTATCGTCGTCGTCCGCACGCAGATGCAAATCGTCGTCATCGTTCTGCGTCTGTCTGTGTCTGTGTCTGGGCCTGCGGCTCCAGCTTCCAGCTCGGCGGGCGGGAGAGGTGTGTCTTCCTGTGGAAGGAGGGAAGGATTAGCACAGAAGGAGAGAGGGGGAGGAAGAGGAAGACAAGCGAAGGGTGACAAACGTCATTCGGCATCCCGCTCGCCCACCACCAACGGTGCCAGCGAGGTCGGCACGCTGGGTAATGACAAGACGCAAAAGCCCCCACCCCGAAACGCGCCGCGCCGCACCCCCAACGTCCATATCATACGAACAACATCTTCCCAGCGAATCAAAAAGGCGCCCCATGCCCTCAAAGAAAAAAAAGGATGATCCTGAGCGCAACACGTCGACGGCGTATACAATCCAGTACCTAGTACCCACCGCACGCGACAGGAAAATACCGGGCTCGGGCGCAGGACAAGAAACCCCAGCCCAGGAAACCAAGTCAAACAAGGAGGCGCGCACAGTGCACACATACACACACCTCCTCCTTCTCCACCCGTCCTCAATAGCCAACGGCTACAAGAGGAACTGCGGCAGCCGAACGCCTGCTGGGACTGCTGCTGCTGATGTTGCCCTTGTTCATCCCGCGCACCTCCTCAGCCTTCCTCTTCCTTCCTCTTCCTCCTTGTCATTGGCTGCGTTTTTGTCTGAATCCGAGTGGCATTGGTGGCGGTATTAGACGCAGGGCGCTGGTGCAGCATCTCGACAATCCCGAGTTTGCCAGGGGATGTCCATGGCTGGTCTTTCGTCGCTTTGGACGTCCGGCGGAAGAACTTGAAGCTTGAAGTTGAACTCAAGTTCGGAAGAGAAGGTGTTTGGCCTCAATTGGCCCTCTTGACGTGTCGCGCGTGTGAAGTTGATGGTCGTTTCTCGGCATCGGGCGGCAAGCAAAGTTGAACATGTCTTCAACAAATCACTTTCAACGTCGACAGAGAGCCTCCGACCAAGAACCGATGACGACAATATTAATGTGGAAAACAACAGTCGGATCCCCTGACAAAAATCACCTTCTCTAAGAACCCATGTCCCCGAGCGGAATCGAACCGGCGCCTTGGCGATCCACGAGGACGTTTTTCGCATAAGAATAAAATGTTTAACTCGGGGAGTGTACAACTTTTCAATAATGTAGTTGTATCTTAGGACGTTCAAGGTCGATTTCCTTCCACGTCTGTCAGATCAACATCTTGCCAGTTCTTTGTCTTGGCCAAGCTCCAACGCTTCGACAGCCTGGTGCAAATCCAGCGGGAGCCCTACAAAAAAGGATCTTTTCCCACATATCTATCACAGTGTCCTCGGGCGGAGTCGAACCGCCACCTCCCAAGAATGTTCTTCGAAGCGAAGTACAGTAGCTGGGCGATCTACCATGATCCACGAAGACTTTTCAAGCTTTATGTTGGGCCTGGCAATCTACGTCTTTAGCTTCGCCTTCGGACGATTTTATCGGTTCAAATCAACTCTTGTTCACTCTGGAAAGCAAAGTTTGGCCTCCCCCGGGGCCCACCTCTGGTTACTTACACCCCCGAATTCGGTAAAGAAAAAAGGTCGTGAAGTGTAGCATGTTATGTCCCCGGGCGGAGCCGAACCGCCGCCTCCCATTTACGATGGTTCCAAAGTCTGTCGCATAACGTATGCTTGGGCGATCTGCCGCGATCTACAGGGACTTTGATACCCTGAAAACTGATTCAGACTCACCTATGTATTGGTTCAATTATTGATTTTACGCATCATTCTTCTCCATCCAAATCCCGTAGTACCACACTATGTAAATGTCTTGCCAGGGGCGGCTCGACTCCGTACGCGATCCACGCCAAAAATACTCGTCTCATCATCTATGTCCCCGAGCGGAGTCGAACCGCCGTCTCTCATGTACTATACTGTGTAGTATCCCGATGATTCAGGTTGGGCGATCTACCGTGATCCACAAGGACTTGCCCATTCGCTTAGTCCGGCAACGGACTCGTCCCCACTACAGCATGTAACCTACACCCGTTTACAATCCGTTTCCCAATTTACTGAACGGTCGCAAAGCGAGAATATAATGTATTTCAGCCTGGAATCAATGCTCACCTCCGAGCACCGTCAAAAATGCAGTAAACCCGGTGGCCAAAAAAAAATTGACTGGGACTCTGCCTCAAGTCCCCAGGCGGAGTCGACCCGCCGCCTTCCAACGCAAATGATGGTCCGTCAACACTCAAAGTGTGCTTGGTTGATCTGCCTTGATCTACAGGGACTTTGATACTAAAACTTAACTTGGTGACTTGGTATCTATTCTATGTGAGGCTTTCCGCTTTAACCCTGCCCTACTTTTTGCCCAGATAACGACACTCGTCGCAATATTATTGTGCATAATTCTCGAGGGAGGTAAAAAAAATAAAGACGCGTCGAAGCTACTATGTACGTCCCAGAAGTTGAACGGCCGGTTCAAGTGAGCGGTGTGGGAGTCAAATTCAATCAGTGCACTATTACAAACACAACCAAGTCAGTTGCCCGTCTGGATTCCAAGTCTGTCAGCGTACGCAAGTACTCTTGGATGATAAAGGCCTTCCTAGATTTTCTTCGAGGTGGATAAAAAAACTCTACAGGGCTTCAACATGCCCAAGGGTGGAGTCGAACCACCTCCTCCCAAAGCAAAAGGCGACTCACCAAGTGTGCTCGGGCGATCTACCTTGATCTACAAGGACTTCGATACATTGAAACTTAACCTGGTATACGTTTATGCGTGCTTGGGCTTTGCTGCATTTGTAACAAATACCACCGGCTTCGCCTCTGAATCTGCGACCGGGTTGGGAAACTTAGGATCAACGATCGGAAATCTCAGATTGATGGCCGAACACATTTGCCGAGTTCAACTTCGCACGGTTGAATTGTAGTTGAAACCTTTAATCATATGGGCGATATGCGACCTTCAGTTCGCCTTTCAGTCTCAATTCTGGCCGCGCGCATTTTTGCTTGTTCCCTTACAATCGCTACAAATGGCCGTGGAACAGCCACCCTCGGATATGATCTCTGGGAATCTCACAGATTCTCACTCAAGTACTAGTCTCGCATGCGGATGTAAATACAACATGACTTCGAATAGGAGCCGCGGGGGCGAAACTCTCCTGACATCACAGTGGGTCTTATCTTACTGCAGAGACGAACCTAGGAGACGCAATGGCCAGTTGGCCCACTCGCGAAGCCGTGGTGACTGGCTGCCTCTACGGAAAATATCATTTGGCGGAGCGACTCGGACCCGACCCGTCTTTTGTGGAAGTGAGGATATTCAAAGGTAAGAATTTGCGGAAGCATTGCGGATCAACGATCTAAATCCTCATCCCGACTCACCACCGCCTTCAGGGTGTGAGACATCCCCTAACCTCTTTAGTATAAAAGCCCGTACTTTTCTGGGACAAACCATCAGCTCAACGCCTACCACCGAACTTATCGTAACCACTTTCGAGATCTCCCACCCACCCAAATAACAACCCACGCGCCATCCCCATCTCCCAAATCACCCACCTTCACCCCCAACTTGAATCTTAAGGTGAGATCGTTTATTTGCCTGCGCACAGAGTTCACCGCCGACGCGAATCTAGATGTCTCCCTCATTCATCTCGACTATCCGCACTGCTATGAAGCGGTCAAAGTCCACACGGACCGCACCCACCCCCACCCCCATTTTCTGCAATTACACCCCGCCAACGCGTCCCACGGCTACCGTTGTGCAGCCGCAGCTCCACGCATCATCCTCCATCCTTGACGACGAGTCCGTACAGCCCACCCCGGACGTCCTCATCCTGCGCAGCTTCCGACGCATGAGCTATACGCAGACCGCACACGTCCATGAGCCGTTGTGGTAGTCGCAAAGACTCCAACCTACTTACATGATCCTTGCGCTGTACCTATATCTCCCCTCTGTACTACCATTGTACAATTATCCTCGTGTTTGCTACAATGAATGGAATATCGAGCAAAATGTCTGCCACAGACACGTCGTGAGATCAGTCCTGTTCCACTATGTGCTTCACGATGAAATGATCAGGGACGAATATAACGACAGACCCAACTTCGAGTTGATGCAACCAACATACTTACTCAAAGGCGCGTAAACCCCTTTATGAACCAACGAAAGAATTTTCTGGAGTCTAGGGACTATCTAAGCCTCTATAACATGAGAAATGCGATTCACATGCGTCTATATATTGAAAAGAGTCCGCCCTTACGACTCATTCGCAAACGGCTGGTCGGTATACCCAGTGGGAACGTCCTGTCCTGGAAGATAGAATGTGGGCCGGTCGTAGGGATGCAGGGGGATATTCGTCTCTAGCCGCAGCGGTAGGTCGGGCTGGGAAAGTATCAATCAGAGTTGATCGAACACAACTTTGCTTACATTGGCAATGAAGTGACGACCGAATGCGACCAGGGAATTCGTGCACTGCTCCGCGAGCTTGATGGCCGACTCGCGGTTGAACCCTCCCGCGCTGATCAACGGACGGTCGCCCCAAATGTCACGGATGAAGTCGTTCGACTGCGTCGCGTTTTCCGACGACGTCTCGACGCTGGAGTCCGCGCAGATCCTAGGCTCGATGAGGTGGAGATAGGCAAAGTTGGGATACAGGCGCTTCAGTTCGGACACGAGGTAACTGAATGTCGGAACGGGATCGGTCATGCCCATACCTGTAGTTTTTTCTAGCAAGGATCCAATCGAAACGCCATAGATAAATCGCACCCCCAAAAGGACTCCAAGGACCAAATCGAATGGCAGTCTTGCTCTCGCCAACGGCGTCAGTGACGACTTTGACGACTTCTAGCGTAAAGCGCGCGCGATTTTCCACGCTACCGCCGTACATATCTGTCCGGTTGTTCGAAACGTCCTGCTGGAATTGATCCACGAGACAGCCGTTTCCGCCTGAGTTTGTAAGGTAATCAGGAATGCAACAGGAATGGATGGGTTCAACGAGGCAGAAAAACGAACCGTGGATCTCTATGCCATCGAACCCGGCCGCCATGCCGTTTTTTGCAGCTTGAGCATACAGCTCCACGTATTCCTGAATCTCAGGAATTGTGAGCGGCCGGGGCTTCTCCTCCCCTCCCGTTTCGACTGGAATATCAGAGGCGGAGATCCAGGGGTACGTCGGATCGTTGGCCTTCAAGACCGCTGGGATTGACATCCGCCCCAACGCTCCTATCTGGAGGAAAATGAAAGACCCCTGCGCGTGAACGGAGTCGACGACCTAAGCATCGGAGGTTAGACATGCGAGCGAATGATGGTGATTTATGAAGGTTCACCTCCGTCCACGCCTTCACCTGTTCGGGAGTCGATATACCGGGCATGTTTGGGAGTCCCCCGGCTTTGGTAGCAATCGCAACGGACTCCGAAATGAGGAGCGTTCCCGGGGTGCTTCCGCGCTGGGTGTAGTAATCCTTCACCAAAGGAAGCAGTGGGACATAAGTTTCATCAGCTCTCAGCCGAGTGAGAGGGGCGCGCGCGATGCGGTGCTTGAGCGAGACGGGACCGACCACGATGGGCTGGAAGAGTTGCGCAGACATGGAGAATTCGCGGCTGGGAGTCGTTTTGATTGTTGTAAAAAACCTTTATGTCCATTGATTTTATACCTACCGAACGCGGCTCCATTGTGAGGTGTTTAGTCAGGCTCCGCCGATTCTCGGTCGGACCGCGATACAAAGATTCGCCGATTCTTGGTCGGGGCGGGAACGGAAGCTGTCGTCGCTTTGTCATGATGTGAGCCCGTGGGGCGATGCGGTGCATTCAAGCTTGCCTCACTGCCATTCAGTTTAACTCTTCTTTTGGGGGATGCCGTCGATTTTTTCTTGAACCAGGGGTAAGGATTCCCTGCATGCAATGTGTCGGCGCGAACAACAATAGAAAAACACAACATCGGAATATGATAGCCGAGCTGCGCGATCATCAATGACACCATCTTTTGTTTCTCCTCCTCAACGCCTCACTGTCCTCCTGGAGTCCTGCTGCTGCTATGCGGTACCCTCTTCCCTGTCGCCGACAACAACCTGTGCGCAAGCCACTTCTTGATCAGGCACGGCTTCTGTTCCCCTTGCGACGCCGGCATCCGTAAAGGGGCTAGTAGAGTGCCATGGCACGGCACTGCGACAGACGCAGCGTGCGCCCAAGTCCGTCGACCGTGCTCTCTAAATTGCCCTCCTTCAGCCCATGGCGCTCAACTTCCACCTCCGTCTCCAAGTCCGAAGCCGCGAACTCGCCGTTGCAGGACTTCAAATCAATGATCCGGGCTGCCGAATGATGGCAGAGTGGCAACTCCCGGGTTCAACCTGGTATGGTTGAAAGTTGAGTTGAAATTTGTGTGAGCATAAGTACCTCCTGCGCACAAATGATTACTGGTGCGAAGGTTTGCACTTCGTGTTTGAGTCTATTTGACGGTATCCACCCCTCAAGTTCCTCCAGTTTTGGGGGTTGGCATCCCGTCCAGTCCGTCTTTTAGTTACTCGTTGGCATCGCAAGACAGACTGGGACCCAGCCTCGGGCTGGGAGCTGGACATACCGGCCGCCGTTGAAGTTCCTTCCCAAGGAACGATCACATGTCGGTTACAGGTCGCGAGTACTCGGATCAGGCACGGATTTCCGATACTTCCACCGCGTCATGGCAACAGGCGGGGAATATTAAACGGAGACTGATCCTTTTCTTCCCCTCTCCTTTCCCTCCTTTTCCCTCACCTTTCCGCTTCATCTGCTTCTCCACTGCAGTGCAGTCCCTTTCGATCCTTTTGACATTCATTTCATCCCCTGCGTTCCAATGTTGTCCTTCGCCCTCGTCCTTGTGCTTGTCTCTCCCGCATTTGCTGCTTCGATAGGTGCGCGTGCCGCTGCCGCTGCAGTGACGCGTACCAGCGGGACTCTTTCTCTTGCCGACGACAATGGCGTGTCTGGGGAACAATGCATTACTTTCCGCAATAACGGTCGGTCAGCCTCTGGTTTTCTGCCGCATACCGTTCTCATTTTTCTTCCAGGCGAAATCGTCGAGGCTGCCTGCGTCACCACCTCTGTTGACCGACAGATCACACCGGGTACCACCGCTGCAGGGCTCCCTGTCCTGCTCGTGGAGCGCTCGTTCGAGGCGGCGCAGGCAGCACCACTAGTTGGTGTTACGCCGTGCATCGGGTTCAACGGCACCGACTTCCTCGCGTCGGACTGCAACACTTTGACGGCGGCTAACGCCGTTACGTTGAGCGCCGCGGGTGAACTCATCGCTGGCGCTGCGTGCAGCACTGGCGTCGATGGCATCTCGCAGCTGACCGTCTCAGCCACCGGCGCCGGGTGCACGACGTACACGAGCACAGTGGTGACGCTCAGCGCAGACAATGTACGATTCTCTGGTTCGACATTATTGACTTGCTCATCTGATGAAGGCTGGAACTCCCGCCGTCGGTGCCGCAACTGTTCCTGCGGCTGCCTCTAACGCTGGCGCCAAGAAGGGTGCGAAGAAGGGCGCTAAGAAGACCACCGCTAAGACCGTGAAGAGGGCGCACAAGGGTGCCAAAAAGGGCGCTGCCAAAGGCGCCGCCAAAGCTGCTGCCGCCACCACAGGTGCCGCGGCCGCAGCTGGCGCCGACACCGCCGTGACGCGCACCAGTGGTACCCTCTCTCTCGCCGACAACACGGGCGTGGACGGGGAGCAGTGCATCACCTTCCGCAACAATGGTGCGTTTGCCTATCCCCACTCCTCCTGAATATTCCTCAATCTCATCCCTTCCCCTTTCTCCCCCACTCAGGCGAAATTGTTGAAGCCGCCTGCGTTACCACCTCCGTCGATCGGCAGATCACCCCGGGCACCACCGCCGCAGGGCTCCCCGTCCTCTTCGTCGAGCGTTCGTTCGAGGCGGCGCAAGCTGCGCCTCTCGTCGGCGTGCAGCCGTGCATCGGATTCAACGGCACAGATTTCCTCGCGTCAGACTGCAACACCTTGACTGCCACTAACGCAGTCACGTTGAGCGCCGCAGGCGAACTCGTCGCTGGTACTGCATGCAGCACTGGCGTCGACGCCATCTCACAGCTGACGGTCTCAACGAGCGGCGCGGGGTGCGCGACATATACGAGCACGGTGGTTACGCGCAGCGTGGATAACGTGAGTTTTATGCTTATTTTTTGTTCGATCCCTCACAATATTGGAGCCCAGGCTGGAACCCCCGCACGGAGAGCCGTCGGATTTGGGCTCAACATGCGCCTGCGCATGCGTAGGGCCTCCCGCCGCTCTTCGCTTGTTGAGGTTTAGTTCATCACGTATTCGAATGGTCCATTGTAGTATATCGCAAATCAAACAGAAGTTCAGAAGCCGATTTCAGTAGCGTTTCGCGTGAGTGAGAATAAAGGCAAGGATTACAATTTGTCGTGACATTGTGGAGCATGCGCCCCAATCTTTCGAACACAAGGCATTTAGGCATGGAATCGCATAATTGGTTCGTTGGGTGAAAAAAAAAATCAACGCATTGGTACAGGCTAGCTCGTGGCGACTAGATATCTTTGTCCTTGGCATTCCGAACCTGCACAGAGAATTCCGCGAACCCGAACATCTTCGACATCAACCAATTCTGACCAAAAGTTCAGTGCAGCTCGCAGAACCGAGAAATCAGGAAGCACTGACGAATACCGATCTCGGCAAGAAGGTATCAATAAACCAGCATACCCATGACTGACTGCCGGCCCAGAGCCACGCACGCGGGTTGGCTTTCATTGCTTCTGCGACTACAATCCGCGCGTAGTCGTCAGTAGGTGTTGCATTCGCTGAAGCGGAACATTAGTTAATTATGCAGGGAAGTCAGCGGTATTCGGACACTGGGATCGGTTCACGCGTTTCGCCTGATAGGCTTCCTCCATGCGTTTATAAAGAGAGTTGTCCGGGATCGTGTTTGGCTTGGCAATGTTGCTCTTCACTGCGCCTGTGATTACCTTTTCAATGTGAGTAGGGCACCCTCAGGGAAAAAAACAGGCGCGGGATCTGGAGACTCACATTCACGATTTTGATGCTAAGGACGACCATTAGCCGCAATCCCGGCGAAATTAATAGGAACGCTCACTCAAATGGGGCCAGTTCAACCCGAAGTGTATCCCCGAAAGAATGAAGCGCGGCTTTGCTCGTGTTGTAGGCTGCACTGAATGGGACAGGCATAATGCCGGAGATACTTCCGGTATTCACAATACATCCCTTGCCAGAAGAGATGAGCAGTTGAATGAATTCTTGAACCATGCTCATTGGGCCAAAGACGTGGAGCTCATAGAGCGCGCGGACGGCAGGCATGTCCATGTCAGTCGCGGCTACAGGGTATGCTGCCAGCTGCAATGTGAGATCTCCAGGTGCACGCCAATGTGAGGATGTTACTCGCCCTTCCCTCTGTGGGTTGAATCTTCAGAAACAGGGTAAAAGGACGCGTGCGGCGGGCTTACGCGTTATTAACGAGGATATCGAGTTTGCCTCCCGTCCGGTCCACAATTTCGTCCCTGGTCTTGCGGATCGCAGCCACGTCGGTAACATCCAATGGCAGGGTCTCAATTCCGAGCGCGGATAGATCTTGCATAGACTCGAGACGACGGGAAGTCGCAAATACACGAAAGCCTGCAACGCACATGTGTAAGTATTACTGAACACCTTGCAGCGACTCGAGGCCAAATCTGACCTTGGGAATGGAACTCTTTCGCCAGGGCAGACCCGATGCCGCCACTACTACAGCCAGTTATGAGGACCGTTCTCTTCTGGGCCATGACCTAAAATCTTCGAAGTTCCGGATGTACGTCGGGCAACAAGTCGTGGGTCCGTCTCAGAAACGAATGTACGTAAAGCGTGGAAAGTTGATTGACGCTCACAACGTCAAATGCCGCCCATCGCCGCGTCGATGCGGGCGGCCAGGGCCGGAGGCTGGGCCTGATGGCATTCACGAACTTTCCGTCTTCGAACTTCGTTACAGCTGTTTCCGAAAACAATGAGACACATAGTTTTTCTTCCGCTGCTCAACTTTTTGTTCGAGTGATAAGGATTCCCTAATTGGGCTCGGCTCGACGGCCGGCCGGGCCCGGCCCGGTCCAGGCCTTGTCGCCAAAATCCTGTAAAGCTGCGAGGAAATTGAAAAGTCCAGCAAAGCACACCGAGAGTGGTGACTTGGCTCGCGAGTGAGATTGGATGCCCTTCACTCTGTCCTGTTGAACATTTCGTAGGAAGATGAATTGCCGTCCTCCCGGCTCTGTCAGCTTCGGCTGGTGTCGGCTACCCTCGGCTGGCCCAAACAGGAAATCCTTATCACTCCAAAAAAAAAACGTTGAGCAACAGAAAAAATTGATGTGTCTCAATGTTTTCGGAAACAGCTGTAACCCTGGATGTGTAGTTGTGGGCCTGTTCGAATTCAAATTCAAACCGATCTGCTTCGCCGAAGACCGGGTAAGTTTACTTCAGTTGAGATTTTTTTCCCCCGGTAATATATACAGATTGATTTGGGGCTAGGTCGATGCGAGTGGGTAACCCCAGCACAAAGAAGTTGAATGACTCACAAAAAACGAGGCTGATCCGATATACCATGACGGAAATATGTGTCGTCGCTGTTTACATATAAAGAGTGATCCCCGTTCCTGCGCCCACAATTCGAGATGTGGTCTTTGGACATGGCCACTCGCCATATCGTCGCAATGCTCCTTCCGGCGTGGGGTCACACCACCAGCTACCTACATGCTGCGACCCGGATTATCAACACGGATCCCGCTGTGGTTATCACCATCGTGCAGCACTCCATGATGGGTGCGTACACACCTTGAGCATTTATCCGCCGCCAATTCACCCAAATTATGGTCCTAGTCGGGCAAATGGAGACGGAGTTGGCGGAATGTTCGCATGACAACGCGCGACTGCGAATCGTCGGTATCGGCCCCAAAGAGTTGTGTGAATTTCCAGCCATTGGTTTGGCTGATTTCGACTGCATTGCAGGTTGCAGTCTGGACCGACGATGCTCATGGAGGCACTTGGGCAGCTTATTGGCGGCTGGATAGATTTGATTCCACAATTAGCCGAAGGAAGTGAAGGGTGGCCGAAACCAGCGGCTGTTCACGTACGTGTCGGTTTCACCTGAACGGTACCTTCTGATTTATTTGCAGCTGGATTTTGCCTGTGGAGGTTTTGTCGTTGAACCTACCAAGCAAATTCTTGGACCAGACTGTAAAGTTCTCGTATGGTGGTCCTCCGCAGTTGTCTCCCTTCCCTCGCACTTCACAGACCACGATTTTCTTGCCCTATGTGATGAGATTTACACAGACGAGTCGAGACGTCAACGCCGCTCCAAGGAAGACATCCTGCAACAGGTCAGTTATATTCTCTTTGCGCAATGGATCAATCGCTGACTTCGAAAATAACAGGTCTTCGAGGCGTCCAATGGCACCGATAAGCTTTCCGGGACTGTTGTAAAGTATCCTGGCGGACCCGACATGTACGACTACGAGCGCCACGCGTATGCCGGCGGCCCTCCCGCCGGCCTGGGTATGGTAATCTCCATCGCACAAAAGCTCGGTAAAGCCGCAGACGGATATATTGCGTCGGCCAGCAGCTGCCTGGAGCCCGTCGGCGTGCCGTACTGCCGCGAATTTCTGAAGAAAGAAGGAAAGGAGCTTTTCGCCATTGGGATGCAGGCGCACGAGCTCAGTTGGAGCAGCGACGCAGTTGCAATCTCCAACGAGCGCGTGAAGGCGTTCCTTGACGGCGCCGTGAGTCAATACTACGGAGAAGAATCTGTGCTTTATATCTCCTTCGGGTGAGCGCTTGGAGTAAACAGTTTAATCCTGGTGTCGCTTACAATGCTTTGGTTGCGTAGATCGCTCTCTTTCCCAGTCGCCACGCCGCACCTCATCGAGGCGTTCATAAGCACTCTCCTTGAGCTCGAGCAGCCCTTCCCGTTTATCTTCGCGCTCGGGTCCAAGATTGCGTCGCTCCCTGCGGAGCTCATTCAGCGCGTCAATGACAGCGGAAGAGGGCTGATCTGTAATTTTTGGGTTGAACAGCGCGCGATCCTGCAGCATGGGGCCATCGGGTGGTTCCTCACACACGGCGGCTTCAAGTGAGTGTTAGATTGATTTTGCTTGTCAACTCACATATTCCTGATGCAGTTCCGTCTCCGAGGCGTTGTTGCAAAGCATCCCGCTCATCATCTGGCCCGTAGGCGGCGAGCAGCCGGTCAACGCCGCGCTGCTCTCAACTGGCCCGAATGCGGTTGCCATTGAGCTCTTCCAGGTATATACACCGCCTTCCTTAATAGCGATTTGATTGACCGCGTTATTCAATGGCAGGTCCGTACCGGCCCACAGCTCGGGCCCTCCTTGCGCACCGATGCCAAAATCACAGGCACCGTGGAAGATGCGGTTGAGGAGTTTAGAGCGATGTTCGCCGCTGCGCGAGGCGCCAGCGGCGCCGTGCTGAAGACCAATGCAGCGAGAATGGCGGCGGCGCTGAGAGAGGAGCGCATAGGACAGGTGGCGGAGGAGTTCAAGAGGCTGGCGAGTTTTTAGACATCAGAGGAGAGATTCCATAAATTTGATTCAAAGAAAGTTTGATCGAAAGTGTGATATCGTGCGCTTGGGAAGTTGTCGTAGATTATAAATGGTCCTTTTTCAGCGCTGTGAATTGATTTCAGCTCCAGATAAGTACCTCGTAAAGTTCCACAACACGTACATATGTGATCCAATGCTCTTCGAACGTCCAAGATTCCCCGTGCCGCGAGGGCAGGAAATGCACAACGGGTGTCCTCCATAAATCTCTGTTCATGGACGTCTGTCGGCGGAGACAGAGAGAGTAGGCTAAATTTGACTTTTGAGAGGGCGGGGAAGCGCGCTGCAGTTAGGATGTTCGCTACCGGCGTCCAATCGACCGACACGTCTGGGAAATCCATAACGACCGCGAGACTGAACTGAAGTTTTGTCAGGCCATCGGAGCACGTCTCCAAGAGGCGTGCAAAGAAATCGACCAGCCTGCAGCAGTCGTCCTCGACATTGAATGACAGCGTAAGCCAGCGGAGATTTCCCAGGCCGGCAAAGGAAATGGAGTTCGAGAGTGCGACGTCAACGGCACTAGGCGGCGAGTCAGCTTGATATTTGAGGTTAGCCATCAGCGGAAATTAAGCAAAGGGGCCTCACAAAGCCGAGAATCGAAGTAAAGTTCCCGGAGATTCGAGGCAGAGGCTTTGACGATGTCTCGAAACTGGTATGAGGTCTCCAGTTTCCACGTAAACCGGAGGCAGGCCAGATCAGAAAGAGAGTCTCCGCGAACAAGCCATTTCGTTACGAGTTCCAAAGTTGGGAGACTGAGGTGGAAACAGCAATCTGCCAGCCGCAGGTGCTTGTTCATAGACAAAAGTTCGACATCGGTTAGGGACGGAACATCGACGTCCCACAACCACAGTTTTCTCAACGTAGGTGACGAGACGAGTCGGGCAAAATCCACCTGTGCGACATTTTGCAGGCTAATGAGCCGCAGCGAAGTGAGAGACGACCGCTGACACAGCGTGCAGATTGCTGTCCGCAACTCTCTTGGCAGTTCATCCCATTCCACAGTACCTTGCACTCCGAAGTACAATGTAAAAGCCGTCACCGCATCCAGAAGTTCCAGGACCGGTACGAAGCTCTGACAGCAGGACGCCTGGGACAAATGGCCGACTCCCGCGTCATAGATTTGGAGCCCTTTGATATAGCTGCGAAGATGCGGAGAGTCGATGAGGCTGTCGTGCAACTGCTGTGCGCGATTGTCTCCGTGCGGGGTGAGTCTGACCTGCGAGAAGATACACGCCTGGGAGGGTTGCAGAAAGGCGCCGCAGACAAGTGCACAGGAGCGAAGAGTGGGGCCATCCTTGGCATTTCCGCGTATGATCATATCAACGAGTTCTGGGGGGAAGCGAGCTATGTGCGCTGACGACGCGTTCATTTTGCTCGATCTGTAGAAGAGTCTGTCCAGCTTGATTTGTGGTGGTATACCTGCACAGTTGCGTTCTTACCTGGTGCTCGGCCTCAGGCTTGGTGCTCAGTGCAAACCCAGTGGCAGTGGGAGAAAGAAAGACGACGCAATCTTTGACAGCAGGCCACGTGGCGCACGCCGGAAGCTGTCGCGAACCAACACGAATTGGTGCTCCGAGTTTGCCCGACTCAGAGGTCTCAACCAATATATCGTCGGAGAGAAGAGAAAAATTGGTGCTTGTCCAAGCCAAATCTAACGAGTGCTGAACCGTACCGACATTGGAAGCAATTCTCAATGCTCACAGTCTAAGCCGGCACAAATGAAAAAAAGAACACGAAGGGAGGAAGCTCAAGGAAAGGAATATCAGCAACATAACAAGGCGCTCGACTACAAAGTTAGAAAGAATTGATCAAATTTGAAGTAGCGAATAATCAAGTTGGCTCACATCCCGCGCTAAAATCGCAAGATTCCTCGTGCGTCCAAGTCTGGGAGCCCGCAACGAATATCCTTGATAAATCCGGGTATGTTATCCGGCGGAAACCGAGATGTCACCGTAAACCTCACAGTGCTGAGGGTCGGGAAGTGCGCAGAACTGAGGGCGCTGTCCAGCGGCGCCCAGTTAACGACGGGCCGGCCTTCATCTAAGGAGGCTATAGCGATGTTGAGGGTCACTAGGATCTTGGAGCAACTCTCTAAAAGGCTAGCTAGCAGTTGTGCGCAGCTGGTGGGCCAGTCGCGGTACACCACAAACGAGATCGAAAGCACACGGAGGTTCGTCAGCTTTGAAAGGGAAAGATGGATGGGATTGACGCGCGGAACTGTATAGAGAAAGTGACAAGTCAGTCGTTGGATCTCGACGAATTCACGAAAGATGGACCCACTGCGCTCTAATCGCAAGTTGAGTCCCTCAAGGCCCCAGGAGGCGTCAATGATTCTCTGAAAGTGAGACGCCGTGTCCAAGGGATAGGGTGGGCCCCCTGGATGACACGCAACACAGAGATAACGGAGACTGGAGAGTGAGTCTCCATCCACAAGCCATCTCGCAACGATACTCGGAGTCGCATTCCAGAGCCTCAAACTGCAGCGCGCCAGCGGCAAACGTTTGTTTAACGCGGACAGTTGTTGCTCATTCAGCGTGGGAAAGCCTATGTCCCACAAGGACAGCTCCTCTAGCGCGGGGGAGGCAAGCAGCGCGCTGAGTTCGGACAAGTTGACCTCTCCCAGCCCGGCGAGACGCAAGGAGACCAGGGGTGCGCGCTGGCAGAGCCCGCAGATGGCCGCCCGCAACTCCGGTGACGGATGGAGTGCGTAGAATTCCACGCCAAAGGAGGTCACGGAATCAAGCAACCCACAGAGCGCGATGACACCCGCCAGAAAGTCGGTACCCCAGTTGCCGTTATCAATGTCGGTGATTTCGATGGTCCGAACTTGATGACGGAGATGGGGAGAGTCGACGAGGAGGTCGAAGAGTTGCTGAGCGCGGGTGCGCTTACCGGGATTTATACGAACGGCTGAGAAAAGGCCCGCCTGAGAAGGGGGTTGAAACGCTCGGCAGACAAGAGCGCAGGAGCAAAGGGTAGAGCTATCCCCGTCATTTGCGCGGATGATTGTGTCGACAAGCTCCTGCGGGAAACGCAACAGGAAGGATTCTGTGGTCATGCTGAGCGCGCAAGGTGAATGAGTGAGGATGTGATCCAGTGTTGCCAGTGAAGGAAAAATCGTACACTTGAGTTGGTGGAGGCAGCAGTGAGGTCTCGCAGAGACAGCAGCAGCCTTGAACTCAGTCGAATTGGATCGCTGAAGGTCGAAGAGTCAGGAGTACTGATAGCGCAGACTCCTTGCAGACTCCTCAGAGTAGAGCCAGGTCATACACGTGGCGCAACAAGACGATGCGAGTTGTGATGAACTGTCAGTTGGGACATGGGAATATGTTTGGAATACTGTAGCATTTCGACCGATCCTTCACGCCATGTCACCGTCACCGCAAAGGTTCACTGGATAAGGTCTTCATTCCTCGGCAATCACGCCAACATTTCCATAAATGGTAGTCCGGCGGATGCCGGAGCAAAAATTTTGGCGTTTTTAGGCCCAATTCGGTCAGGAAACCCGCCCGTCACCGACACCGACACCAAAATCCTTCATTTCACGACCCTCCGTCACCCGTCACCTGAAGGATCGGTCGAAATGGTACAGTATGTCCTCGCCTCCTCGGGTTAGTCGGGTTCAACATTTTTTTTACCAGCAATGCATTCACTCGATGCTCCCATCAACTAGAAGCCTCCATATTCCGCGTACTAGAATGCAACTTGCGCATAGCGAACGTGAAACCACGTGTGCTTTCTTGTTGGAGTTTGGTTTGGTTCGGACTTACTCAGCCTTGCTTCGTCATTGTCTTACTCATGTTCTCGCTTATTCGTACACTTACTCAGGCGCTTACTCACTAGCTTACTCACTAGCTTATTCATGTAGACATATATAAGTAGGTAGTTAGCAATGGATCCTGGCTTTTGCGCCTCCCATCTGAGTCCCGTCTGAGTCCCGTCTGTGTTCTTGCCTTTGCGGCCCCCATCTGCGCTTTCTCCATCTAACATTTCTATGAGACAGATCTTCGCTAATTAATCCACATCGAAGTGCCAACACCCCATAATTGGGCTACTCGTAACTCCGTAGGCTGTACTTTTGGCGAAGTTCAAAGTTTTTACAACAAACTTCTGAAAGTTCGTAGTTCGTAGTTCGAACAGTCAATGATGGCATCATCACGGCATCACGGCCGTCGGAAGTTCGCACGCATCGAAACTTTGCGAAATATATTCCTGCTTTCCCAAACTTCAGTTGCAATGGCAGGTTTGATCTTACAATAGATACTGGGCTGCAACCACCATGATTTCTATCTGAAATGTATTTTCCCCCGGACAATTGACCATGATAACGGAATTCCAGGACATTTGACTGAGATTCCAGGCCTGTTTTGAGCCCATATACATCCTCAAAGCCTCATTAAGCACAAGTGGGCATCTTCGAATAGAATTCGGGGTACACAATGTCTTCAATTGTGATCTAAACAATATTTCCCATTTTATTGAAGCAGGTTCGCCCGTTTCAACCGGCTACAGACCGAAGTCAACCCACCTTGACGGAAGAACATGCTTACTAGTCTCCGAAAGAAAGATCTCTGTCACCTTTCTCTAGCTGAGGGTGTCATAAATGGCTCAAGAAAAATAGACAGACAGTAAGACAAAAACAATCCAATCAGACCTACCACATGGCTTGAAAACATCCCATTATGTTCAGAAACCTACCCTCGGGCTACTCACAGGTAAGAAAGTGTTTCTGTCCCGTCTGTATTTTTTTGTGGTGTTTTCACAGAGTGTCCCTTTTGGGTGATCGGCATGGCTCATGCCGGCATCAAATCATGATCGGAAGTTCAGACTTCAGACTTCAAACTTCATCAAAAGTTCCGACTTCAGAGTGGTATTATTTAGCGAAGAATAATGCCATAGCTTTCCCCTTGCTTCGCTCTTAAATGAAACCGAGCTACACAGAAGCTCAGAACAAGTCAAGAAAATTGGGGGTCCGGGCTGTCGCAAAAAAAAAAAAAACACTACACATCGCCGATCTCAGCGATATGAATCCGGTTCCCCCAAATCCTTCATTCCATGGGTTTTGCGCCAATGTCAAAGATCATTAAACAAGATTCACGATGTCCAAGTCGAAAAGTTAGGTCCTTGACGAGAACAAGGACTGCCGGATTTAACCTGTCGAACCATTCGTGCCGAAAAGAACCTGGGGAGCGGCATAAAACTATTACAAGGATGCACAAGGAAAGAGAAAAACAGATGGAAACAGTGAAGAGTGGCAGTACCTTGGCTCGAACCAGGACTTCCGGTCTCGTCTTCAGCTGGCAGACTGTGTAGCAAGAAACTCCCCTGTGCCTCGATACTAGACTCGTAACCAGTTTGCATTTTACGGCAAATCTTCAGTGCAAGCACTGTGCCGTAGGCAGACTGGTACAACTCGGGCTAAGCGAAAGGGCTGAGCCCGGGGTTTGAAAATTTTTCTTCTTGGCTACGTTCAACCAATTTATGTTGGATCCATAAGGTCGAAAGGCAGGATCCAATTCAATGATCCTAATCCTCTATTCTGTTGGTTCAGAATCTCACCGGAGGCCATGGATGTTGAGTACTATGCGCCCGATTTACAAGGGAAATGATGGCTCTGCGCAGCCACCGTTTGATGCCGCGGATCGGCACCGCTTAAAAATTAAAACTCCGGGCGCAGCCCTTTTGGGCGTCCCGAGTTGTACCAGTCTGCCTATGGCACAGTGCTTGCACTACAGATTTGCCGTTGCAGACTGGTCACGAGTCTACCTCAATACACCATACTGCTTCCCTGTATTGTATACTGGCCTGGGTGAGTACTGCAAAATCTGAGGGGTAGAAGAAAAAAATGTCGATGGTGTCCTGAGAGCAGTACCTTCAACCTTGGCAAATTAACAATTGCGTGAAGGCCCCAAGATAATCCCACGTGCTTCGATACACTATATTGCTTTCCTCACTCCCTTCGCAACCGCTGTGAGTCCAACAAAATTTGAAGAATGGCATGAAAAATGCCCTTGGGCGTAAGCGAGAGCAGCACCTTGATTCGAACACGGATCTCCGGGTCAAAATTGGATTTCGAAGCCACAAGAGGGCCTGGTGTGCGGCCTTGCACCATACTGCTTTTCTACCCTCCTTCTCATCCGGTGTGAGTGCCGCGTGCTCTGAGAATGCACAAAGGAAAAAAAAAAAAAAGGCGGAACCAACGAAGAGCAGCACCTTGATTTGAACAAGGACCTCCGGGTTTATCTTGAAAAAATTGCTAAGAGACTCCGGTGTGCGACAGTACACCATACTGCTTTCCCTGCTCTCTTACATCAACCCATGCGAGTCACAAATTATGAGGAGCTGAACAAAAGATGTGCAGTAGATGTTAGCAGGAGCAGTACCTTGAGTCGAACAAGGACCTCCGGATTCGTCTGTATTGATAGAAAACGTAAGGAGCCGCGGTGTGTGGTGTTACACCATACTGCTTCTTGGTATACGTTCTGGACCTCAGTGAATGCTGCAAAATTTGCGGAGTTCAGCAAACAAACAAAAAAGCTGGGAGCGTGTCCAGAAGAGCAGTACCTTGAGTCGAACAAGGACTTTGGGAATTTATACAACAAGAAGCTGTTCAAGATAATCCCGCGTGTTTCCATACACCATACTGCCTTTATCGTGCTGTATTTAACCTGGGTGAGCGCAGTAAATTTGTAGGAGTCCGACAAACTTGAAGGGTGAAAGAATGCAGAAGCAGAGCAGCACCTTGATTAAGGACTTCCGGCCCTTCCCCTTCTGGAGAACGCAAGGAACCGCTATGGGGTTCGAACTCACTACAGTATGTACACTACTGTACTGCTTCGTAGCGATTGCTGTCGAGAGCTTCAAGTGTCAATGCAGTGGGACAAAAAATGTTGCATATGCCAAGGCATATGCATTGAGCAGTTGGGTCGAACAAGGCCTTCAGGAATAAATCGCCATATGCAAGACGCGCAAGATGATCCTGCGTGCTTCGGTACACTATACTGCCTTTACAATGCTGTTTTTAACCTGTGAGAGTGCAAAGATTTTGAGGGATGCAAAAACGAAAAAATACGGGTTCTTGTGTGGGATCACACGAGATACCGCCCCTGGTCCATTTATGGTCTTGACCATAAATCAATGGAGGGAGTAAATAGAGGAGTTGACGGAGAGAGATGGACATGGAACTTGAGGACAAAAAATGCTATTCAAAGAACAGACCAGGGCAGTACCTTGATTCGAACAAGGAATTCGAGATTCAATCATTGGCTGAAGAAAGCTCATAAGATGATCCCATGTGCTTTGATACACCATACTGCTTCTTGTCTTTCGAGCCATTGAAAAGTACTGCGGAATTGGTTCAAATCTTGTCCCTTCGGCCGGCGGTCCTTCTTGATCGTGCTGACTGATACCACGAGTAGCAACAGATAGCGCTGGGTAACAAGGTGATTGCGCAGCACAGACGGCATTCCGGTTTGCTGTCTGTTGCAACTTGCAGTGCAACAGTCGCCACAGTTGACGCTAAAATTAATCCGATTCCAGGCGCGAAGCAGTTTATTTTCTTGGAGGGTCAATTCTACGGCGGGAAAAAGCGCTACAAGAAGGCACAAAGGTTACACCGAGCTCTCCCGAACAATCCCGAGAATTCCCAGCGCCGGTGGAGAACGTTGAACCAAAAATCCCAACAAGGGAATATGATTGCCGAATGCGCCGATGACATCTGGATGACACACCTTTCTCTCATCTCTTTCTTTCAATTGTTCCTCCTCCTCGCCACGCTCAGGGACCCTCGATCGGGCACGGGTTCTGTTCCCCTTGGCGACTCGGCGTCTATATCGATAGCCTCAGTATCTTGACTAACGCAAGACTAACGTCGAACATCTCCTCGACCTCGCGCTCCTCCAGCGCCAGCGTACGATCCTCAGGCTCCAGCTCCGTCTCCTCTATCGCCTCCTCTGTATCCGTCTCGGGCACCCCGACCTTCTTCTCATAGACCCTCTCCACACCGTTCCTCTCATCTTGTTTCTTTCAGTTGTTTCTCCATCCTCACCATCGAACACTTGCTGCTTGCTGCCGCCCAAGACCACGACGACGCCCTCCTCGCCGCTTCAGGAACCTTCGATCAGGCACGGGTTCTGTTCATTTGGTTCCTCTTGGCTATGTACTATGCAACTCGAGCCTTGAGGTTGTGCAACGATGAATACTGGTCCAATCCTGGCAGTCTGCCAGTGAGCCTTGAATCGTAGTTCGATTGCCTCGGAGTGTAGCAACACTGGTGGGACGGGCAATACAGTTGAAGCCCGAGACAGCGTGGAAATAGCTCCTCTGGTTCCATCATATCATGTTTATCAGTCGTAAACAACTGGCCAACGGCTCCCCCACCCTGACATTGCCTTTTAAGGCATAGATAATCAATCTTTCATTGATGTGAACAGATTACCGCCGAAAGCCGGTGCCCCTGGCGATCTTGGCACCACGAGCAACAGGTCTTTCCATGGTCTCCATGGCGTAGCGGTTACGGTGGTGTCTCTCCCATCCTTCTGATGGTCAGCGGATCGATTCCGTGCAGTAGTGTTTTTCCGCTTCTCGCGCTCGCCTTTTCTTTTTCTTCCCCCGCCGCGTATGCGCTCGGACTGGGGACGGGCGGGATCCAACGTGTGGTGCGAGCCGAAAACCATATATTCACTGCAAGTGCAAGAAGTGTAGTTCAAGGCAAAACCCAGCTTTGGGTATTATTGATGTAATGTGGCGAGACCGGGGACACTTAAAGCCATAATTATAAAGAGTGATTACCCTCAATGAGAAAATTTCAAGGTACTAAGACACCAAGGGAATCAGCGGTGGTTAATGTAATGTGCTATGGCGCAAGGTGGGGTCCAAAAAGTTGATAAAATTACGTGGCCACCGACTTTAATGCGAACAGCAATAAAGGCGGGTGGGCATCGGGCTCAAGGTGAGGGTCAGGACTCCTTCGATGTGAAAGGGGAAGTATTTCAGACAAGAAAGTAAATATGAAGATGCAAAAAGAATTGCACTGCCCGGGCTTGAACCCGCGCGACTGATAAGGTCACGTGCATGTCAGGGTGGGGGAGGCCAAGGGGGGTTGGCCAGCTTCCCACAGCTGGAAGTGGAGCTTCTCGCCTCGTCGAATTAGATACGCCGCTAGTGAACTTCACTGGCTACTTGGCCATCAGGAACGCCGTTTCTCCCATTTCGCAACAGTTTTGCACGCTATTCGACACCAGACTAGTATCCCTCCGTTTTTGTACTCGAAAACTCGGCACCATCAAAGAATCCTCCTTTCATCGACACTGGCCCTTCAGCGAATCTACCGCCGAGCTCCCTCGTATGTTAAAATATTCTTCATTCACGATGTCAGATACTTGACATCTCTTCAGTGTCTTATGGCTTTCGAAAGGCCCCACCAATCCTCTGCGACCCGAATACCCACTCACGCGGAAATTTCCGCTCGCGTGGCCGACCGTATCCAGATCGCGGCCCTCGATGCCCGCATCCTTGCACTTGAAACTTCAATTCGCATCCTCCGGGAGGAAAGAGGGCTGCTGCAGGAGAGAGTGGTTGGCTACACGTATCCAGTGCTTACTTTGCCAACCGAAATCGTCTCGCATATCTTCGTCCATTTCCTGCCGGGCTATCCTATTTGCCCTCCGATATCCGGCCCGCTCTCGCCCAAGACATTAGGACAGATATGCCACAGATGGAGAGAGATTGCTCTCTCTACTCCCGAGTTGTGGAGCGCCATCTCGCTGTTTCTGACCAGTGCCCGCCACCTGCAGAAGCCAGGACCCCTCCGCATTCTCGAAGGCTGGCTCGAGCGCTCGTGTTCTTGCCCACTTTCTATCGACCTGGGAGCGCTTCTGCCTTGCTATGGTGGCAACATACAAGCTCAAGCCCTCGAGCCCTTCGTCGATGTGCTTTTCTCGCACAGCTCACGCTGGCAGTATGTGAAGATAAAACTGCCTTTGAGCCCCGCTCGTATGAGCACGGTGCATGCGCCTTTACTTCGGAGTCTGAACCTCTCCGAATGGTCGAGTTCCAGGGATCTTGACTGGAAGAGTTCCTCCATGGAGGCGCCACAGCTGCGACAGGTTACCTTGGATCTGTATCACACGGCCTTCCTGCCGCTATTTCCTTGCGCTCAGTTGACAAGTCTTTGCACAAGTTCCATTTCGCCGCGGCAGTTCGTCGAGATCCTGCAGCACTCCGTCAACCTCGTAGATTGCAAGTCGACGATCCTCCTTCCTTCCGCCGGGGCCGATGGGGAGGAGATCAATCCGCGGCACCTCACGCTGTGCTATCTGGAACTGCTGGACCTGCGTATCTGGTCTGGCAAAGGTCACCCACCGAAGGGGTGGCTTGACAAGATCGCCCTGCCCGCCCTGCGCAAACTGCAGATTCCAGAGAACCTCCTCTACCCCGATCCCGTCGCTGTACTGGTGGCCCTCGTGTCCCGATCGCGCAGCCTGGAAAAGCTGCGCATCCCCGGAGGCGACTGGCAAGCTGAAGCTTATCTTGCAGCTCTCCCTCCTGATCCCGATCCCCCTCCCCTGGTCGAATTCACATACTTGGACAACTTTTTCGATCGGTGACAATTCGACGCTTGTCGCAGCTTTCGTTGACCGACTCTCTATTAGCTATAGTCCGCCCCGCTATGTCACGTACCATTTCATTCACCTTCCTCTCTTTCGCCTATTCTTTTTCTCTTCGCAGAATCCCTTGATCACGATTGGCGGAAACTTCTCGACCTCCCCCTGTGTTGAAGTTCCAAGGAATGCAACAGGGAAAAAGGAGCCGAACAACTTAAGAGCAGTACCTTGAATCGAACAAGAACTTCGGGAATTGATACAACACATGCCTTTTTAAGATGATCCCGCGGGCTGCCATACACCATACTGCTTTTCCTACATGCTGCTCACCTTTAATCTGTGCTGAACTTTCAAATTCCACAAGAAAAAGGAAACAGAAGCAGAGCAGCAGGAACAGAGCAGTACCTTGGATCGAACAAAGACTTCGGGAATAAATGGTGACAGCAAATACACAACACTAAGATAATCCCGCGTGCACCCATACACTACACTGCCTTTACTATACTGTTTTCAACCTGTGTGAGTGCAAAGATTTTGATGAATGCAAAACCAGAATAAGAGGGTATTCTTTGTGTGTGATTGCACCGCTCTGCCTTCATTTACCATAAATTAACTGAGGAAATAATAGAGCAGTCGCCGGAGAAAGCACAGAACTCGAAGACAAAACTGCGATTATGCCGACGGGCACAATGGATTAGAGCAGTACCTTGGATCGAACAAGGACTTCCGGGATGAGCTTCATTGACCCAAATGCTCCGAAGATGTGCAGCGTTCCACCGTACTGTTTCCTTGTACTCTTTCTGGACCTGGTTGCATGCCGCAGATTTTGAGGGGGGCGGAACAAAAAATCCAGAAGTGATCGGACCCAGAGCAGCACCTTGATTCGAACAAGGACCTCCGGGCTTAAATTGCCGGTTCATCTTGGGGAAACTGCCAAGAGTCTCCAGTGTGCAATAGTACACCATGCTGCTTCTTTGTTCTAGATGGCTACTTAGATGAGTGCTACGCAATCTGAGGAGCAGACGAGGAAAAAGTGGGGATCGAGAAACTCAAGGAGCAGAACCCCGGGGTACCATCAGAAAAGACCTAAAAGAGCGCGGTGTGCAGCATTACACCATACTGCCTCTCGTACTCTATATATTGACTATACTAACCCGGGTGAGTCCATCAATTTTGCGGAGTAGGAAAAAGAACGATGGGACGAAGGAAGAGCAATACCTTGATTCGAAGAAGGACCTCTGGTTTGAAAGTTGGAATCGTTATATCAAAAGAATCCCGGTGTGCGGCCTTACACCATACTGCCTTTACCATACTGTTTTCAGCCCGGGAGACCGCAAGGAGTTTGACGAATGCAAAGCCATAAACAGGGAGTCTCCCGTGTGCACCACATACTGCCTTCGGTTTTATTTATGTTCCCGATCGTAAATTGACTGAGGGAATAATATAGAGCCGAGGAGAAGCGTAGAACTGGATCACACAAAAAAAGGACCCCAATTGGAAAGAGCAGCACCTTGAGTCGAACAAGGACCTCCGGGTTGAACGTCTTGGAATCTTCGCATCAAAAGAACCCCGGTGTGCGGCATAGGTACACCATACTGCTTTCCTCGCCCGTATATCAGCCTAGATGAGGGCCGGGCTATCTGAGGAGTGGACGAGGAAAAAGTGGGGATTGACAAACACGCAGAGCAGTACCTCGATCTGAACAAGGACCTCCGGGTCGAACTTAGTCGCTGTGCCAGCAAAGAAACCCCGGTGTGCGGCCTCACACTATACTGATTCCTTAGCCCGGTTGTTAACCTGTGTACGTCAAGTCACAAATTGTGAGGAGCTGAGCAAAAAATGTGCAAGGCACCTTGGAAGGAACAGGACCTTGAGTCGAACATGCACAAGGACCTCCGGAATGAACTTGGTTCGTATGGATGCCGCGCAAAGGATCCCCGGTGCGCGGCATTACTATGACCTTATTTATCGCTGAATATTACGTGGTTCCGGAACGAGGTTCATCACCACGTACTCGCTTTCCGCGGACCGTGGTTTACGAGTAATTCGTGGTTCAAGAACGTGGTTTCTGAGTGTTTCGTGGTCGTGGAACGCACTTTTTGAGCACTTTCAAGGTCAGTATCGGGGGTATCTGAGGTCTTTTCGACACTGATCGCGGTTGTTCGTGGTTGAATTTGGCGGGGTTCGAAGTACAAGTTCCATTTGCCGAGCATACCGACCCCACATCAATCAACAATTGATCTGGCCAACGGGCCGAACATCAATTTAACGAGCTTTCTTGCATCTTTCGCAAGACATTGCAGCAAGATAGTTCCCATCCTGAGAGACAGTGCCTCCGTTAAATCCACAATCCACTTTATGGTATGCCTGCGCAATCATAAACTAACTTAGTGGGGGGCACGGGTTGTACCTCACACGATGTCGAGGTCGCAAGTGACCTGTGCAAGTAAATTCAAACGGGAAAGGCTAGGACAGGGTATGCTAAACTTCATTGAGTAGATACTCTACGAGGTGCAGGTGGGCCTCTTAAAACCAGTTCCAACCCAGCCTGGGGGCCTTGCCGTGGACCGCACGAATCCGGCTGATCTCGGCTAGCCATTAGCCCCGGAAAAGGTCGGCTAACCACGACCACGGACCACGGACCACGTCGTACGTGCGGGATCTACAGAACACATAATATTCAGTGAAAAAAGGTTTTATACATTACACCATACTGCTTCTTTAGCCTGGTTGTTAACCTGTGTAAGTGCTGCAGATTTCCAATAATTGAAATCAAAAAAGGCGAACGAAGTAGAAAAGTGCAGTACCTTGATTTGAACAAGGACCTCCAGGTTGAATTCGAAGTTGCACGCGCTGATAAAGAACACCCGGTGTGCGGCCTTACACCATACTGCTTTGTTCACCTGTATTTCAAACGTTCCTACTCGTTCCTACTCGGTGGTAAAGCTGTGACGAATTCCAAAAGGAAAAAGGTGGACGGATGACGAAGAGCAGTACCTTGAGTCGAACAAGGACTTCGGGATTAATGCTGGAAGTGTACAAAGTAATTCTGCGTGCGTTGATGCACTATACTGCTTTCTCCGACCTGCTCCTCAACCTGGGTAACACTAAATTTGTAGGCCCATGGAACAAAAGGAGTATCATCACTGGTGACCAGAGCAGTACCTTGAGTCGAACAAGGGCCTCGGGAATTTATACAAGAAGTTGTTCAAGATGAGCCCGCGTGCATCGATACATTATACTGCCTTTACCATACTTTCAACCCGGGAGAGTGCAAAGATTTTGAGGAATGCAAAGCCAGGAGAAAACGGAACCTTGTGTAGAATTACACTGGCACATACTGCCTTGGGTTTCATTTATGTTCCTTATCGTAAATCCATGAGAGCATGATGTAGAACCGAAGGAGAAAGCATAGCCCTCGATGACCATTGTCATTGACCAAAAAAAAAAACTCATGCCTTTGTACCGACCAGAGCAGCACCTTGGATCGAACAAGGACTTCGGGAATCGACTTCATCGATGAAGAGCAAGACTTAGACTAGTCCCACGTGCTTCGATACACCATACTACTTTCTATCTGTTCTCTTGGTGCTGGACGGCATCCAAGCAATTTCGAAGCACTGAACAGTGAAAACTGCTGCGGAGTTGGTTCAAATCTCATCTGCTCGGCCGGCGATATATCCTGATCGTGCTGACTGATGCCACGAATAGCGCCGGGTAACCCGGAATAGCCAAGGTGATTGCGCAGCAGGGAGTTACACGGCTTTCCGCAAGAGGTAGCAGATCGTTGGATCGCACACACTGATCAACTTCCGTAATAGCGCACGTGCTCTCGGATTTTCGTCAGCAGAAATGAGTCCTTTCAACATTTTAGCTTGTGTCCAGCGACACTCGATGCCCGCAGTCACTTGGGTAAATTCGGGGCAGATAGCCTCGTTATTTTGCAATTTTACGGGCAATTTTCAGAATATTCTCGATGACCCCCATAATTATATTGGTTGACGGGGTAATAGCCCTCCTCCATGCAGCGAGTTACTGGAATGCATATTTGTCGTTAAGTACTGCAATTCTCTGAGCCGTGCTTCGTATGTTCAGAAACAAGTGGGGACAAAGAGGGGAGCTTCGTTTTTGCCATTGATTTTCCTTGCAATGTCGTCGCCGTGGGGATCGCGGCGACATGGGATTGGCGGCCGGTGGAGCTTGAGGGCGTGTTAGACACTGTGGTAGGCCCAGAAGGGTCCCAGCTACAGTGAACGAGACGGTTTTCCAGTGGCAAGGCAATAAGCTGTGCTTTCCGCATTTGGGGGGAGGGAGGGTCCCTGCCGTAAGTTGATCACTGCGGTGATCCGATTGTAATAGTGCCACTAAAACGGCTATCTATTAAGTATTTGCGGTAGCGTGAGTTTTAGGGCGTGTTTTAGCTGCGTCTAAAACTAGCGATAATTTTAGTGTCCTTAAAACAATCACTCTTTGTTCTGGTATTACAATTCTCTCACCAAAGGCATAGGGGGCGGACTGTTTTAGCGAGACAAAGAGGCATCATTTTAACAAAGGTAAAATAAACGAAAATTTTAGCAGCAGTTAAAACGCGCACTAAAACTCACACTACCGCAAATACTTAATAGACAGCCATTTTAGTCCCACTATTACAATCGGATCACCGCAGTGGATGGGTGTGTACGATAACGCGATCTGACACCTCTTGGCTTTCCGGTTTTGCTGTCTGTTGCAACTTGCAGTGTAACAGCCACAGTTGGGGCTAAAATTAATCCGATTCCAGGTGCGAGCAAATTTTTCCCCCGGAGGTTCAGTCCTACGGCGAGAAAAAGCGCTACAAGAACGCAGAAAGGCTACACCGAGCCCTCCCGAATAACCCCGAGAATTCCCAGCGCCGGGTGGAGAACGTTGAACCAAAAAGCCCAACAAGGGAATATGATTGCCGAATGGGCCGATGACATCTGGATGACACACCTTTCTCTCATCTCTTTCTCTCAATTGTTTCTCGTCCTCACCGTCGCACGCTTGCTGCTCGCCGCTGCCCACGACGACGACCGACGCCCTCTTCGCCAATTCAGGAGTCTTTGATCAGGGACGGGTTGTTGTTCCCCTTGGCGACTCGGGGTCTATATCGAATCTCGATAGCTGCAGCTTAGAGTCGTATCTTGACTAACGTCGACCATGTCTTCGACCTCGCGCTCCTCCAGCGCCAGCGCACAATCTTCAGCCTCTGGCTCTGCCTCCTCCGTTGCCTCCTCTATATCCGCCTCCGGCTCCGCCAGCGGCACCCCGACCTTCTTCTCGCAGACCTTCTCCACAACACCCGACTCCACGCCCACCTTTGCGCGGCCGAGCGGTGGTGGTGGTGGTGGCGGCGGGGGCGGGCAGAGCGGTGGGGACACTGGGGGGCAGCCGGGGATCCAGTCCTCTGCGCAGCTGTACCGTGCGTGTTCTCGTCGCTGTCGCTGTTACGCTCCCAGCATCTGATTATCTCGCATATTTATTCTTTTTTTATCTGCTGCGCTGTTTTTTATACTTGCTTGTCGCCACCGTCTTTGTCGCTCGCCACACGCCGTCCCGCCTTTCGCCTCCCCACACGACGCACACCTCCACCCTACAAACACCAATACACCACAGTCTACACCTTCCTCGCAACCCTCATCCTCCTCCTCGGCGTCTCCTCCGCCATCGTCGTCCGCTCCCTCCTCCTCCGCCGCCGCCACCGCCGCCTCATCGCCGAGGCCATCGCCAACGGCACGTGGGTGCCCCCTGCGCCCCGCGTGCGCGTCGATTTGAAGAAGAAGCCGCGGCTGTGGGATGCGTGGGTTGTGCCGCCGGTGCTTGGGGGTGTGGCCGCGGGTGGTGTAGGAGGAGGAGGGGGAGGGGAAGAGGATGGTGGTGGCGGTGGGGAGAAAGAGAAGGGGGAGTGGGATGGGATTATGGTGGGTGCTGTTTCGCGTTTTGGCTCTCGCTTTTATTCCCCGTTGTTCCCCCATCCCTCCACCCGCAACTTCGTACTTTCGCTACGGCTTACGCTCTCCCTCCCTCCCCCTACCCTTATGCTCATTCCTCGCGTCCTTACTTATGTCTTTTGCCCTTCTTCCCTCCCCCGCCCCTTCTCACTCTTAATTCCTCCTCCACGCGCATCCTTACTCCCTCTTCACCATCGCCCTCCCATCCCTTTAAGTCTCATCTCCGCGCTGCCATATCTTCCCTCCCGCTCCTCCATCTATCCATCCCTCCCTCCCTCCATCCATCGATCCCCTGCTCCTCCCGTCCTTGCATTCCTTTTTTACTCCCGACCATCACCCTCGTAACTGGCGTTACTGCCATATCTTCCTCCCGCTCCTCCATCTATCCCTTCATTCCCCGCTCCTCCCTTTCTTCTTCTTCCATTCCCTTTCCATTCCCATCATGACCCTCGTAACTGGCGTTCGCGTCGACGCGCTGCCATACATTCCCTCCTGCCCCGCCATCTATCCGTCCGTCCCCCGCCAGCTCCCCCCTTTCCCTTCATTGTGTCGTACCATGTACGACGTTACCCGCTCTCCCGCTCCCCCGCCCCCTCCTCGATACCTCGTGTCGTCTCTCCACGCGCACCTCCCTCCTTTATTCCTCCCTCCCCCGGCGTCCCTGCCTTTCCCAGCCTGCCCCTTATCCGCTCATTCTCCCCAGCACCCATCCTCCGTCCTCATGCGTACTTTGTCTCTTACGCAATTCTACGCGTCCCTCTCCCATTCTTCCCCTTCTATTCATCATGCATACCACCAACTCATCTACCCGCACCGCTTTCCATCCTCCCTACATCGTCCCGGCGTCTCCCCTCCTTGCTCTTCCTCCCATTTTAGTGTGCTTATGCGCCGTCCCTCCTCCCTTCCTGCATCGTCGAGCAATCCTCGCCCTCGCCCTCGCCTCGCCTCACCTTCTCTTTCTCTCCATCAAAACGGCATTCCAATCCCCTCTCCCGCCCTTCCCCTACCCTTCCCCTTCCACACCCGAAACTCTCGTCAGCCCTTTTGCTTCCCCTCCTTCTCCACGTACCGTTCGCTCTCCCTTTTCTCCCTTCGCTTTTCTTCCCCATTCCTCCATGCACCCCCATCTCCGGGATCCCGGATATACAGTACTTACCTACAATCGCACCCTCGTACTTGCGCTGCCCTGCCGTTTCCTTCCTCCACTCCATTCACATATGCATACGCTCCTCCTCCTTGTCCCCCCTTCCATTACATTCCCTCTCATACCGCCCCACACCTTTCTTTCGTGCTCTGTATTGCGATCTCACCCCCTGCGTCGTACTACTTCCTTCACATCCATTCCATCCCTCCCTCCCTCCCTCCCTCCTCCTCCCATTTTTCGGTACGAACTTACCCACCCGACGTCCCTCCTCCCTATCTTTGCATCGAAGTGGATGGTGTACTGTCTCTCCACCGTTCACCATCCCTCTACCCTCCCGCGCCCGTTCTTCCATGCCCTTCTGCTACATACCATTCGACTCCCCTTCATCTTCCCCTGCCCCCTTCCCTCCCTCCTTCTCGTTCCCGTGCACCGTGCACCCCGCACCGTGTCTCCTTTTTCTGCCATCCATCCATCCATTTACCTCCGCTGCCTTTTTATCTGCCGCCTCGCTCCTCTATGGTTTTCGCCTCCTCATCCCTCCTCATCCCTCCTCCTTCCCGCTTCCTCATCCCCTCATCCCCTCCCTCCCGTCGTCCCGTCGTCCCTCGCTTCCCCTTCCCCGTTCGCATTCGCATTGGTTTTCACCATTCCATCACCTTTCCTTCCCTGCGTCCTGCTCCCTTCCCGCGCGTCGTTCTCCCCCGTTCCTTCTTCTCCACGCTTCCCTTCGCTACTACTGCTACCCTTGACTATCATTCCTCCGAATTACCTTTTGTTTCTATTCGCCTTCGCCTCGTTTTCGCCCTTCCCCATTTCCCTCCCTTTTCTCCCTCGCGCTTCCCCTTCTTTCTCTTCCCTCCCTCCCTCCCTCCCTCTTCCCCTCTCCTCCAAAGCAGCTCGCTAACATTGCGGTCCCTTTTCACAGCCCTTCGCAGCATCATACATCCCGCCCTCCTCCGTGCCCTCCTCTATACCCTCATCCGCCCTCTCCCCCTCGTCGGCTCCTTCCGCATTAGCCCCGCCCTCGCTCCTCGCGCCGCCCTCCGCCTTGGGAACGCCCGCCAATAACTCAAGGACGGCGCTCTCGAGGGTGGCTACGGGGAACTCTGCTTCGCCCGCGAATACGAATAATACGACAACAATGACAAGCGGGGGAGGGGTAGGAGGAGGGGTAGCAAGGCTAGAACAGCCGCGCGTGCGTGTCGCGGTGTTGATCGCGATGCCTGCGCCGGGGATGTTCGCTCCTCCGCCTTCCGCTACGTCTTCTGCGTTATCACCACCACCCTCCGCTTCCCCGCCCTCGACTTCACCCACGACACCACAAAGGCCAACGTGGGCGCCGCTCCTACCCGCGCCGGCGCCGGGGGACGATCCCGACGAGGCGGGGCTGCCGCATCTGGAGGTGGGGGTGGCGAGTGTGGGGGTTGTTGCTGCGCATGATGACGAAGATGCAGACGCAGATGGAGAGGGGCGGGGAAGTGAAGATAATCGGAAAGCTGCGTCCTAGCGGGGTGCGGAGAGGCGCATGGAAGATCGACGAAAACCGAAAACGAAGACGGACCGAGGGCGAAGATCGAAAACGATGACGACTGGGGAGACGGGGGACGAGGACGAACACACTTAATACACACCCATACACCACACCCATACACCCGTCTACAATCCTCCCATACCAATCCTCCCATACCTACGCGCATACTCCTGGAGGGACACGACTACGACTACGATCCGCAATACGACATTTATAGCTACAGTTACTTACAATTAGCAGTTACTTGCATTTTTGTATGATTTACGATTCAGATTGTGTATTTGGTAAATCACTTGCTTTGTTTTTACTTTCTTCGATCAGGCTCCGAGCGGATACGGGGGCGGGAGCGGGTGAGAGCTGGGGACGAGGAGGAAGGGAGGGGAGCGAGGGGAGCGAGGGGAGGCGGATTTCCTTTTTTGGACGTGGCTTGGACGACGACGACTGCGACGCCTTGCCAGCTTGCTCGGACTCGGACTGCGACGCGGACTCGACTGTGACACGGATGTGACTCTTAAAACTTGAATTTCGAAGTCTCCTGGCGACCGAATTGAAGGGATGGCGTCGCTGAGCTCACACCGCAAGCCTTGCCACCCAAGCGGAGGAGAAGAAGATCTTCCCGGTGCGCTCCTAGATTCGCCGTTCGAAGGCCCACATGGGAACGCAACGCCCGCTCTCGGAACCAGCGGGCACCTCGCGCATCTTCTCGTCAATAGGAAATCACAGCTTCACGCCGGGGATGCCAGTGCGCCTCGTTTCCGATTGGGACAGGGTCAAAGTTCAAGGCTCTCGGCTTGCACTGAGGGGACACCACGATGCGCTACAGACGGTCGCTCAAATCGCACTCTCACTGGGCTGCAGGTGGAAGATTGTAAATTTGCAGACTGGCATCCTTTGTCCGCACAGTACGACTCTGGGCGGCTTCAAGCTCCACTGGTGGACTGTGACCCGAGACTGGATGGACTGCGGGGCCTGCGCGTCTCTCAGACTCTCTGCGCGTTCCAGAATCCCTGGAGCATGGAGAATGGCGTAAAAGACCCGGACAAGGAAGGGCTTAGGGTGCGCGCGCCTCCGGGATACAATTTGCAATGTTCTGCATCTCGCAAATCGAAAAATGTCTTGCTGTGTGCATGGCTCGTACGTTGGACTTCTGTACTGGGTTCTGGACGATCTCGATTATTCTACGGCGCGAGCTTGGCATCCAGCCCGGCTCCTGTTGCAAGGAACGCGGTGTGGCTCCGACACGCGTGACTCAGGCTACGGCTGCCTATCCTTCTGCTCGAACGAACAAAACCGGAATCAGAAGTGCGCGGTTACTACGTGAAAAGGAAACAGCGGCGAGAAACGACTTGCGGGACTCCTGGACATTGCGCAGACGCGCATTATTGGCCGTTTCTTCAAGCACGGTGAAGTACTTGGGCCACGACGATGGCGTGGAGCTCGGACGCCGTGTGGGTGGTCGTTGCACTCTGGCTTGGGGCTAGCTCGATTCTTGCACTGGACTGCTCTTGATTTTTTGGTGTTCGCGGCGAGTGGGAGTGCGGCGACGGTGACGTTTGAATCGGAATGTGAGCGCGATGCTGGGTAACCGTTGGCGGTAGCAACGCAGGCGGCATGTCGGTGTGCATTCGCTGGTCCTCAAGCGCGAGTGTCGATCTCCCAACCAATTCAGTGATAGACGAATATCGAAGCCAAACTTCGCCTTCGCCTTGCTCGTGCCCAATGTGTAACTGCATGACGAGAGAGGCCACGACACGACGGGGCAGGATGATTTATTCCATCACTACGGCTGTCGCCAGAATCAAGTTCTCCGGGCGGCCAAGGATATTTCGGGCGGTCTTTTGGCTGTATCTGCAATCGCGTTGGCTGAAAGAGTGTATGCTCGTTCAACCTGTTGGTAAGCCAGTTCGTTCAAGTTTGTAAGCAGGCCCACCGGTTAAAAAGACATATGCTCTAGGTTTTTCCAACAACGCAACCATTCTCGTACCGCAGCCGGAAACAAACTCACGCAATAGCAACAACCATCGAAAAAGGCTCTCTCGTCCTCGTCACCGGCACCAACGGTTTTATCGCCTCCCACGTCGTCGACCAGCTCCTCGCAAAGGGCTACAACGTCCGCGGGACCTCCCGCTCCGCCGATAAGTCCAAGTGGCTCTACGAAGGCCCGGCCGCTTCGAAGGCATCTCCGTGCCCGACATGGTCGCCGATGGCGCCTTTGACGAGGGTCAAGGGCGTGAGCGGGATCGTCCACCTCGCGAGCGTCCTCACCTTCAGCGACAAGGTCGACGAGGTCGTGCCGCCGACGGTCAAGGGCACGCTCGAGGTTCTGAAGGCGGCGGCCAAGGAACCGCGCGTGAAGTCCGTCGTGTTGACTTCGTCGTCCACGGCGTGTTTATTGCCGGTGGTGGGGAAGAAGATTGTCGTGACGGAGGATACGTGGAACGAGACCGCCATGGAGCAGGCGCGCACCAACCCCAAGGCGCCGCCGTTCACCGTGTACGCTGCGAGTAAGGCTGAGGCCGAGAAGTACGTGCCTCTGCGCTTTTTCTAGTACGAGGGCTGACTCGCATTGTACAGGGCCTTCTGGCGCTTCGCCAAAGAAAACAAGCCGCACTTTCAACTCTCCACCGTCGTCCCAGATGCTAACTTTGGGCCCATTCTGAAGCCAAAGGGCGAGGACACGTCCAGCACCGCCTCCTGGGTAATCCGGCTCATGCGCGGCGACAGCAGCATCCTCACCTTCCTCCCCGAGTGGGCCATCAACGTCGTGGACGCTGCGCGCCTGCACGTCGCCGCGCTCATTGACCCGGCGTGCAACGGGAAGCGCATCTTCGCGGTCTCGGAGGTGTACAGCTGGAATGACATCCTCGCGATTTTGAGGAAGCAGAACCCCGCGCGGCTGTTCATCGAGGATGGGCCGGATATGGGGCAGAACTTGACCGAGCTTCCGAGAGTCTGGGGCCCTGTTGAGGAAGCATTTCCAGAAGGGATTCACGAGTCTGGAGGAGACGATCAAGGAGAATACTCGGGATGTGCTCTGAATTAGCGACAGTTGCAAACTTGCAAGACAGTTGCATATTATGTACACAGTATAGAAACAGAGAAAGGCTTTGTTCTATTAGTACGCATAGAGGTTTCCAGTTCAAGAGTGGGAGCATCGAGCGAAGCCAGTGGATTCAATGTTGAACCCCAGGAGACGAGGACATACATAGGATTTCCACGTCCCAACCGAGTCCCGACGGTTCATCTCATCAGACAAACATCAAGAGTCTTTGTTGCGCCACGTGTTGACCTGGCACCGCTATCGGTAGTAACTCTTGACTCTTCGACCTTCACAGCCTACTCAGAGTTACCAGTCTTGCGCCCTCAGCATGACCACGGAATCCCTCCTGTTGCGTTTCCCGCAGGAGCTCGTCGACAGAATCATCCGCGCGAATGACGGAGACGAGGATGCCCTTTGCTCCTGTGCTCTCGTCTGCCGGGCCTTCCTACCCGCTTCTCAGGCTGGCCTTTTCTCAGTGGTTCGTATAAATCCCGGTAACCCCAACCGCGCTCAGCAGCTCTTTGACCTCCTCGTCGACTCTCCCCGTCTCCGTCGTCGAGTTCTGGGCATCGAAATCTGCGACGCCTTCCCGGGCTTTAAAGGCAACTGGGATACCAGCTTTCTGTCGGGTCTCATCGCGCTCTGTGGGTTGCTTGAAAGCTCCGTGACCTCTTTTGGGGTAGAGTTCTACGCACTCAATCCGTCCCCAGAGTTGCGGGCGGCCATCTGTGGGCTCTGCCAGCGCGCACCCCTCATCTCGTTGCATCTTGCCGGGCTGGGAGAGGTCACCTCGTCCGAGCTCACCGCGCTGCTTGCCTCCTCCGCACTGACGGAGTTGATCTTATGGAATATACATTTTCCCTTGCTGGATGAGCGGCAGCTCTCTGCGTTGAACAAAGGCCTGCGACTCACACGCTGCACTTTTCGGCTCTGGAATACGACTCTGCGTCTCATTGCTGGATGGCTTGTGGGCGGAGACTCACTCTCCAGTCTCCGCTATCTCCTTGTTTCGCCTCATCCAGGGGGCCCACTTCTCGCAGACACAGCGTCTCACTTTCAGAATATTATCGACGCTTCCTTGGGTCTGGAAGAAGTCAACTTGCGACTAGAACGCAGTGGGTCCATACTTCGCTGTCGAGATCCAATGACTAAATTTCTCTATACAGTTCCGCGCAATCCCATCCATATTTCTCTTTCAAAGTTGGCAAACCTCCGTGTGCTTTCGATTTCGTTTATGGCCTACCGCAGCTGGCCTCGCAGCTGCGCCCAACTACTGGCCGACATTTTGGAAGGATGCTCCAAGCTCCTGGTGAAACTCAATGTCGCTATAGTACTCTTGGATGAAGACCGCCCCATCGTCAACTGGGCGCCGCTGGACAGTGTCCTTAGTTCTACGCACTTCCCTCTCCTCACAGACGTGAAGTTTACTGTGACATCTCGCTTTCCGTCGCCGGATGTCAATATTGCCAAATTCATCGAGGATATTCGTTGCGGGCTTCCAGGCTTGAACGCACGAGGAACCTTGAGAACTTAGCGCGGGGTGTGAGCCAACTTGATTATTCGTACTACTTCAACTTGATCAATTATTTTCGATTTTTTTAGGGCGGCTTGTTATGTTGCTAATGTTACTTGCCTTCCTTTGTGTCCTTTTCCTCACTGTGCCGTGGGTTGTGAAGTCCTTTCGATGTCGGTACTCATTGATCATTGGGAAAACTCGGAAGAGGGGACTGATCCTCTGCAGACGCGTTAAATTTGGCTTGAGCAGGCGCAATCTTTCTCCGACGATGTACTCTGCAGCTGGAAGTGCGAATGCCGATCATATGGCGCGGTCTAAGCCTTTAGGTCGGGGTCTACGGCGCACTGTGTCCGTAGATCTTCTGGAGATCTCGTTCAGATCACGGACAGATACAGACGAGACGATGGAAGAGGCGGAGCTAGAGGCTGAAGATCGTGCGCTGGCGCCGGACGAGCGAAGGTCGCAGACATGGTCGACGGTACAGTGTTAGTCAAGATACGACTCTAAGCTGGAGCTATCGATATAGACGCCGAGTCGCCAAGGGGAACAGAGCCCGTGCCTGGTCGAAGACTCCTGAATTGGAGAGGAAGCGTCGTCGTCGTTGTGGGCAGCAGCGAGCAGCACGCGACGGTGAGGAGGAACAATTGAAACTCAAAGAAAGAGATGGAGAAAGGTGTGTCATCCAGATGTCATCGGCGCATTCGGCAATCATATTGCCTTGTTGCGCGTTTTGGTTCAACGTTCTCCACCGGCGCTGCGAATTCTCGGGGTTATTCGGGAGGGTTCGGTTTGACTTTTGTGCGTTGGTGTGGTACTCCACGGCATTGAATTGATCTTACAAGAGAAGCAGAAAACTCGGAGGACCCGAGGATTAATTTTAGCCCCAACCAAGCCCCAACTGTGGTGGCTGTTGCGCTGCAAGTCGCAACAGCTCGGACAGCAAACCGAAAACCCGTGTAACTCTGTGCTGCGCAATCACCTTGGCTATTCCGGGTAACCCAGCGCTGTTTCGTGGCATCAGTCAGCACGAACGCCGGCTGAGGGGACAAGATTTGAACCAACTCCGCACTACCTAGTGTTCAATGGCTCGAAATTCCTCGGATGTCGTCGAGCACCAAAAGAATGTATAGAAAGCAGCATGGTGTATGGTAGCACGCGGGATAATCTTGTGGCCTTGGCGTACACTTGATTCCCGAAGTCCTTGTTCGACTCAAGGTGCTGTTGTTCCTCTTTGAGCATTTAACTTTTTCTTGGTTGGATTTCTTGAAACCTAGCGCAGATGGAGGCTAAGAAGCATGCAAGAAGAGCAGTATGGTGGAATGCTACACACCGGGTTGTGCCGAACCTGGAGGTCCTTGTTCACTCAACTTGAGGGTACTGCTTTGGGGAACACCCCTTGAATATTTTTGAACCTTTATTATTGCTCGAAATCGATATCATCGCACTCACACAGGTTGAAAACACCATAGTCAATACAGTATAGTGTAATGTTGCACACCGGATCCTTATATGATATGTGAGGTACACATTCAATCCGGAGGTCCTTGTTTGAATCAAGGTACTGCTCTTTGAGTTTGTTAATCTCCACTTTTTCCTTTGTTCGCTCCTCAGATTTGGCAGCACTCAACCAAGTAGCCATATAGAACAAAGAAGCAGCATGGTCTAATTCCGCACGTCGGGGTTCTTTGGGCCTGCTTCAAAGTTCAGAAAGATTAATCCGGAGGTCCTTGTTCGAATCAAGGTACTGCTCTACGGAGTTGGATGATCTCGTTCTCTGGAACTACAGGCTCACAAGTTACGGTGTCACCCAGGTTGAGAAGTGTTGGATTTTGAAGTGACACACAGTATAATGTTCAGTGACCCTCTGCAAACGCGCAGGGGAGTCGGATGGATTGCTACGGTATTTATACAAAACAGGGCGGTACTACGAGTCATGTAAGGAGTCAGAATGGAGTCAGAACAGTAGAGTACATGACTCAACTTAACTCGAACGAAGTTATGAGCAGGTCAGCTGAGTACATTGGCGGGCCGAGGAAATACCGGTGCGGGGTGCTTCGGTTGATTCTCCAACAAGAAGGAGGTCAGAGAAAGCAGTATGGTGTATGGAAACACGCGGGATTATAGAGTTCAAAACCTTATCAAGTCCCGAAGTCCTGGTTCGAATCAAGGTACTGCTCTGATACAATCGGTGTCGTCGCATTTTTGTCGTCGAGTTCTATACTTTCTCCGTCGCCTCTATTATGCCCTCAGTGAATCGACAATCGACTAAAACGGGAGCCGGTAATATATGTAGTGCAATCGAGTCTGACGCGCAGGATTCTCCTGTATTCTTAGACTGGTTCTGTATTCCTCGAAATCTTGGCACTCATCTAGGTTGAACACAGTGTGGTAAAGGCAGTATAGTGTATCGAAGCACGCGGGATCATCTTCAAAGCTTCGCCCTGTCATACCAATTCCCGAAGTCCTTGTTCGAGCCACGGTGCTGCTCTGGTCCATGCCATGCTTCATATTTTTTTGTCTTCGAGTTCCATGCAAGTTCTATGCCTTCTCCAACCCCTCTATGCTCCCATTCGATTTACTATCTGGGTCATAACTAAAACCGAAGGCAGTATGTGGTGCATACAGGAGACTCCCCGTTCGTGGGCTTTGCATTCCTCAAAGAAACAGTCTGCTAAAGGCAGTATAGTGCAAGGATGCACGCGGGACCATCTTGATGTTTTTCAACATGACTTATAAGTAATTCCCGAAGTCCTTGTTCGACTCAAGGTACTGCCTTCAGTCGTGCACGCTTTTCTTTTTGAAGTTGTCACAGTTTTACCACAAAAAATCCCTTGTTTGAATCAAGGTACTGCACTTTTCTACTTCATTCGCATTTTTTTGATTTTGATTTTTGGAAATCTGCAGCATTTAGACAGGTTCACAACCAGGCAAAGAAAGCAGCATGGTGCAATGCCACACACTGGGTTTCTTTAGCATTGTGTCAGTGAGGATCAGAACATCAAACCCGGAGGACCTTGTCCGACTCAAGGTGCTGCGCTTCCCAATTGTTGCTTTTTTTTTTGTGTGATCCAGTTCTACCCTTCTACCTCAGCTCTATTATCCCCTCAGTCAATTTACGCTCAGGAGCATAAATAAACCGAAGGCAGTATGTGGTGCACACGGGAGACTTCGGTTTATGGGCTTTGCATTCCTCAAAATCATTGCACTCACCCAGGTTGAAAACAGTATGGCAAAGGCAGTATGGTGTATCGATGCACACGGGAAGTTCTTATCCGCTTGTACTCCGATTAATTCCCGAGGTCCTTGTTTGAATCAAGGTACTGGCTCTTCTTCTTCCTCCCATTGTTTTTCTCTTTCCATTTGCTTATTCAGCACTTGTGCAGGTTTAGAGGGGGGGCAGGGAAACAGTATGGTTTAAGGATGCACACGGTGTTCTTATTGTGTCTGTAAGGTACACCTTCATTCCGGAGGTTCTTGTTGAAGTTCGAATCAAGGTATTGCTCTTCTTTTGTCCCATCGTTTTTTTTTCCTACACCGCAAAATTGTAGGCTTCTACACAGCGAATTTGTAGCACTCACCCGGGTCAATGTATGGACTACAAGAAGCAGTATAGTGTAATACCGCACACCGGGCCCTTTTAGTTCATTTCTGATGTTACCCATAACCCCGGAGGTCCTTGTTCGAATCAAGGTACTGCTTTTCTTGAGCTTTTCGGTTTCTTTTTCTTGGTTGGATTTTTGGAAATTTTAGTATGGATTGAGGCTGGGAAAGAAGTTAGAGGAAGGCATATGGTGCACGGATGCCCGGGGTTTTCTTGTGTTCTCCACTACACAAACGAACCCGGAGGTCCTTGTTCAAATTAAGGTGCTGCTCTGGGTATGGTGATTTTTTTGGCCCACGTTCCTGCAGTTTGCACCACTTACCCAGGTTGAAAACAGTTCCATGAAGGCAGTATGGTGGAATGCCGCACACCGCGCCCTTTTAGTTCTTTTCTGATGTTACCTGTAACTCCGGAGGTCCTTGTTCGAATCAAGGTACTGCTCTACAGAGTTGGATGATCTTGTTTTTTGGAACCATAGGCTCACAGGTGAAGGTGTTAACCAGGTCAAGAAGGAGGTCAGAAACACAGTATGGTGTATTGTTGCACGCCGGGGTCTCTCAGCAGTTTCTCCAAGATGAACCCGGAGGTCCTTGTTCGACTCAAGGTACTGCTCTTAGCTATTTCCATCCACCGTTTTTTTTTACTTCATCTCGGTGCGGCTCTTCCCAAGTTTCGGACAATCCAAGTGCACCAGGTTGAGAACAGTATTGAAGGAGGCAGTGTGGTGTATGTTTGCACACCGAGTTTAGCTGGCCGTTTGACACAGGTGTGCAATTTCAACCCGGAGGTCCTTGTTTGACTCAAGGTACTGCTCTGGTCAAGCAAACCACCAGCTATTTTTCTTTCTCGTTTTTGCTGTGCTCGGGCTGTAAAATTTCTCCCGATCACAGACATCCAGACAGGAATTATAGCTACTGGCCAGGAAACCAGCATGGTGTAACGCTGCATATCCGGTGTCTCTGGTCCCTTGCGCATGTTCCACATATTAAACCCGGATGGTATTGTTCTCCTATGTAGCCTGTGGTCTTGTACCCAGTTCTCAGAATTTGTGCCACTCACCCAAGTTGAAATACTGCAAAGAGAAGCAGTATGGTGTACAGCTGCATACCGGGTTTCGTTTGCGTCACACTCCGAAACCATTTAACCCGGAAGACCTCGTTCGACTCAAGGTGCTGCTGTCTCGTGAAAGGTCCACTGTTTTTTTTTTTTTTGTTAAACTCGGCAAATTTTGCGGCACTCACTCAAGTTGAAAGGTAAGGAGGAAAAGCAGTATGGCGTATTGATGCACACGGGGCATCAATACATGACAGAGGCACCAAGAGTAACCCCGAGGACCTTGTTCGAATCAAGGTACTGCTCTTGTTCAACTCTCTCCCACCTTTTTCTTTTCTCTTCCAAATTTTGGTAATACACTTGATCACTCAGATGATTGAGTTCAGGAAGCAGTATGGTGTATGCATGCATATGGGGTTTTAATAAATGGTACCGAGATTAACCCCGAAGACCTCGTTCGACTCGAGGTACTGCTCTATGTTTCTTCCTACTCCGTTTTTTTCCTTCTCTTTCAAATTTGGGTGGCAGTGGGTGCCCGTGATCGCTCAAATAGCGTAGAAAGCAGTATGGTGTATGGTTGCACACGGGGCTTCTCTGCTTTTCCGCTTTAAGCATTTGATGGGTAACCCCGAGAACCTTGTTCGAATCAAGGTGCTGCTCTTGTTCGCTATTGGTTCTGCCTTTTTCCCCTTTGCTTCCAAAATTTGAGTGCATTTCACCGCTGGAATAATTGAGTATGAGAAGCAGTATGGTGTATGAAGGCACACGGGGCTTATATATCTGTTGGATCTCTGAAGAATTCAACCCCGAGGACCTCGTTCGAATCAAGGTGCTGCTCTTTGAGGTCGACACTTTTTTCACCTCCCCTACTCAGTGGAGCCTCTGGTAACGTCCACCGCCTGCATTAACCGGGGTGGTGTTGTGGTTTTGTATTGTACAATGCATTGTAATCCGAGACCAACCGAATGTTGCTCCTGCAAAGGCCATTCTCTGAAGTGCTGTGAACTTCAAGGTGGCTGGGGTGAGTGGCCGGGGTGAAATGTCAGTCAGAGAGGCAGTATGGTGTATCGATGCACGCGGGGCTTCAATAGATAGTGATCGCATCGCGTTGACCCCGAAGACCTTGTTCGATCCAAGGTACCGCTCTGTTTTTTCTGCGGACATTATTTTCTTTGCGCTGTGGTAAATTCAGGTGCACCTCACAACCTAACCAAGGGGGCACAGGAAGCACTATGGTGTACCGCTGCACACGGGGCTTCTCTAAGAACTCTTTCAGGCGCGTAACCCCGAGGCCCTTGTTCGAATCAAGGTACTGCTCTGCTTATGCACCCATTTTTTTTCTTGGATTCCGTGAGTCAACAGCAGCACCTTAGTGTCCCATGAGCCAGGTATCAGAAGCAGTATGGTGTATGGCTGCACCCGGGACTTTGTTAATTGGAAAGCTTTGATGTGTAACTTGACCCCCGAAGACCTTGTTCGAGTCAAGGTACTGCTCTGGAAAATGTGCATGCGGCATTGCCTTTTTTTTTTTCTCCGCTCCCTGAAGTCTCTCGAATTTCGCAGTATCCAGGTGCACAAATAACTAGTTTTTGAAGGCCACTGCTCCGCATGGCAAGTTCGAGTCCTTTTTTTCCCCCTTGGGCGACCAAGTACTTCAGGAGCTCCTCTTAAGTTCTAGTCGGTTTTTTCGAATTTACAACTTGAGTTTCAAACAACTTGAGTTTTACTACCATACGGTACAGCTCGTGGAACCGATGTATGTATGTATGTATGTGATGATAAATGGAACTTAAGTTTGAACAACTTGAGTCGCACCACTTCTCAAGTTCTGGAACACTTGAGTTCAAGTTAAACACAGACAAGACCAATTACAAAAATATTGGAAGTACCAGAGTGGGGCCCAAAGACTTGAGTTGTGTGCTAAAACTTGAGCGTGTGCGACCCAAGCCGGGATCCGAACTGCTAGCAGAAATCTTATGATTATTATTGAGGAAAACAAAGAAGGCTGAACAGAAACACACCTCTAGTTATCATCATTGATTCCGTGAGCACCTTGGGTCACATAGTCAGCACTGAGAACATGAGGCAGCAGAGTGGCATACCAGACGGTCATTGTATCATGCCACCGGGTGAGCGGGTCAGCCGTCACTGTCTCGACTCCCGGGTGACACTACTAAGGCGTGGAGTGATTTGGGAACGGGGCGGGGGAGAGGTGGCTAGTGAGGTGTGGAGGAGAGGATCCAAGCAGCGAGAGCAGATCGAAGTGAGAGCCAAGTCCAATGATGTGTAATGACATGTTTGGCGATAACGGCCGCCCATTGTGATTCGCTAACATCACGCGTTACGGAATTCTGACTTGTCGTTTCTCTCTCCCCCACCACCACCACCAAGCACCATCCAGCCACTGACCTGCACGAGCTGTTGACGAACTGGGCTCGAGACGGCGGCACATGCCTGTAAGTAAGTCACATTTCCTTGGTCATTCCGTCTGCTTATCAGCCCTCATCCCGAGAACTTGAATATTGGGTGGCATGCGGCATGCCACCCCCCCCGGCGAACGGAACCAGGGGAAGAAAAGGCAGAGGGGAACAATATAAGCAGCAAGCAGGTGCGAACAAACACCTCCCTCATGCTTGAGCTGAATTGTTCGTCAGCGGTGGCACAGGCGCTCGAGTGTTTTCCATGGCTTTTTCTCCAATGCCATCCTTTCCCCAACCCCCCCTCCTTCTCTCCTGCCTCATATTCGACGGGGCAGAGCACCACGGTCTCTGTGACTCGATGCCATGAGTCGGGTACCGGGCGGCGGTGGCGGGTGGGATGGGACTCAAGTTCCGTTGCACGACTTAAGTGCTATTGCCGGACTGAAGTTGCGGACGGAAGTGGACTTGAGTTTCGAGACTCAAGTGGTTGGAGTTCGGGACTCGAGTGGTTGGAGTTGGGGACTCGAGTGGCCCGGACTTAAGTTGTAGAACTTCAGTTGCACGAGAGGGTTGTGTGAGGGCGAGAACCACGTCCCTATACATGACCATCTGTAATGAGGACTTAAGTTCGGGGCAAGACTTGAGTTGTGTGAACTTAAGTCGTATTGGCCACTATCTACATGCATGCAATATGCAGGTCGTACTGCACCTAACTGAAACTTGAGTTATAGGAAACTCAAGTTGTAAATTCGAAAAAACCGACTACAACTTAAGATGAGCTGCTTCTATTTCATGGGCGACACTCAGAACTGAGGAAGCGCAATACCTTCACCTGAGGGCATACCGGTCCCCCCGATCTTTCAGGCAGCCACGTATGGCCCACCATGTGACATATTGACTGCTTCACTGAACACAATAAAGTGACACGTTTGCCGGGATCGATTACAACAAAAGCCACGTCACAAAAAAAACTGCACAAAGTGAACACATAGGACTTGCGTATGACTCCCGAGGTTGAGAAGGTAAAACAATAGATCGACACCACCCTAGCCTAAGAAAGAAAAAGACACGTAGTACACCCACCGCGAGGGAAACAATAGCAGAGATTAAACTGCGGAGACGTCGATGTTCGGATGTTGACGTCCCCGAAGCCGTTCCACCCGTGGTTGCGGTCCAATCACGGCGATCATAAAATGATCGATGGATGTCGGCCTTCACGTCGTCTCACACCGGGGGCTGAAATTATTTGGAGGAGTGTGAAGGCGAGGGTCAAAACAATCCGGTGGATTCCGGCTCAGGCTCGTGTGGAGCGCCTCCTTGTCAGTCTATAGTAAAATATGTACTTGATGATTTAAGAAACAACGTACCCGAGCTGTTCGCTGCTGTCCCTCCCACGCGTGCTGAATGAGGCGCGCTGCGCGCTCTCTAGTAAGGAACCAAAGTCAAAGCATTGCTTACCTCAAAAACGTCAACCGAAGGCAACCAGGGTCGGATCACACGCACGACCCAGCCCGAGGAGCCCCTATCAGACAGCAAAGCTCAAGATCCAAGTGCAAGGGCGACAATTATCTTCGCGAGCCGAGCGTGCCGATACATCCGACATCAAATCATGATGTGAATCGGCAACGAGCGTGAGTAGTCTCTGGACAAAAATTTAATAAGGATAAAGAAGAGAGAGGGCATTAATGGAGCATAAGGAAAAAACAAAACATGACTGAAACAGAAGGGCCGGAAATTTCCTTTCCTTTGAGGACGTTTGGCAATACCAAGACGCGACAAACATCCAACAAACATCATAATTTGCCACGTCCAACAACAAAAGAAAAAAGACACGTACCCAACACAAGGAAAACAATAGGTGAAACCGCTAAGATGTCGAGATGTTGAGATGTTAAAGACACAGTCCATCATCAAGGGGGGTTGGTGGTCGAGGTCAGTGGCGGACGAAAATCATATAATCAACGAGTCTAAAATTAAAATTTTAGGACTCGTAATCAAGAATGGGAGGCAGTATGGTGTATGCACGCACGCGGGGCTTCAACACGTGTTGATCACACCGAGATTACCCCTGAGGACCTCGTTCGACTCGAGGTACTGCTCTGTGCCGTCTCTGGCGTATTTTTTTCCCTTGCCCATCTTCTGCTAAATTGAGGCGCACCTCACACCCATAATAAGGAGGTATAGAAAGCAGTATGGTGTACGGCTGCACCCCGGGTTTGGTTGGACGTGGCTCACAGACTCCATTTGACCCGGAGGACCTCGTTCGACTCGAGGGTACTATGCTCTAGGCTGCTCTACCGATAATGTCTTTTTTCTTTCTTTCTTAAAATATTGCCCAGTTCCGGTGTCTAGTCATATGCGGGTGGGTGGGAGGCGGTTTTTGCGAGATGGATCGGTATTGAGGGTTTGCGGAGTGTACGGCTCCGAGTAACTTAGCTTTATTTGCTTTGCACGCCGCCGAGCACGGGTTGAGACCGGAGACGGTTATGCCGGAGCAGAGATAGATTTGCGCGAAGAGAATGGAGGTAAATGATTAAGGTACCATGGGAGGTAAAAATCAAGGGCAACACAGTAAATTAAAAATCCGCGGACGGGCGGCACGTCGAGGATAGGGCGGGACGGGCAGGGCCGCTAGTGGACAGCTCATCTGCCCAGCTAGACTGAAGTCTAGCCCTTGCGTATCCGAGGGTGTCGTTTATCCGCGAGCAGTCGAGGAACGGAAGACGTCGATAAACCGACGTCAATGGAGAGAATAGCTATCGCAACCCGGCTTCTCGCAATACACCGCACTTGACGAGCTCGATGGGCAGCATGACCACGGGCCTCGAATTAGGGATTTGTGTTAGGCACGGGAACAGGGCAAGAGCAGAGGTTAATCCGATAAGTAAGTATTGCTCCGGATGAGGGTCGGAGATGAGGCTTGAGGTGGTGAGATGGGATAGCTGTAGAGCTGCGGCTGCCGCCAAGACGGGCACCGGGTGTCGAGCTGGTTTCATACGAGCTCGTGTCGCCGTGTATTCAAACTCGGGGTACGCCAGTGGATGCGATGCGATTCATGGGAGGGCCACGGGCAGGGGAAGGGACAGGCACACGAGTGGGAAAGGACAGACACACGACCTGGTCTAACGCCTTGCTAATAAACTGCACAATGGAAGCAATGAACGGGACAGCGGGGAAGTGAAACTGCCAACGGGGACGTCAGCATGCCGCGACGATCAGCCGAGCACGAACTACGATGTGCGCTGATCCACCCACGAGAACGATATGACTGTAAGAGAAAAAGGTGTTCCGGGGTTCAAGTTGAAGTTTCAACTCGGAGGTTTCCGCCATCAACCGGCAGTTGCCGATTATCGATCTCTGGCTCCCACGCGCCGCCGCTTGAACAAAGACCACGACGATGCCTGAATTACCCCAAGAACTCATCGACGCCATCCTCGAGGAGGTCCCATCGTCGAGCCTAGGAGCATGCTCCTTGACCGCGACAGCATTTGTGGCTACCAGCCAGCGTCGCTTGTTCCGCTGGATGTCGCTCACAGACGTCCCGTCATATGAGCGCGCGGCGCGTCTCCTCACCTCATCCCCTCATCTAGGGCCGTACTTTATGTGGCTGGCCCTCGATATTCAACACATTCCCAAAGACTATCCAGTTCTCAAGTCCATTCTCGCGGCACTATCAAGCATCGAGCATCTTTCGATTGTAGGCGCCGCGACGGGTCCCTTCAAGAGTAATCAGATCGGGCAGAACCCCTGCTTGGTCGACTTCCTTTCACTACCGACGCTGCGTTGCTTTGCTCTGCAAAATCTCATCGATGTCCCGGCGTCTCTCGTCGCGCGAGCATTGGCTTCTTTTGAACAAGTGTTATTGTTCAGGATATCCATCGCCGAGGACGAAGACGCGGGACAGTACCCTTCTCTCGGAGCCCTCTGGTACCTCGGTGTCATCGACGGCGGATACGAAACCATCCTTCCCTTCCTCCTTCACCCGAAGCGTAGAGAATTCATGAAGGACCTGGGGCGGCTCGCCGTTACAATCCCGCCTATCCCCGAGCCCCTCCAGCCCAGATTCAAGGAGCTCCTGGTCGCATGCGCGAGCACGCTGGAACATTTAACACTGGAATTAGGTTCGTTCTCCCGTACGCATACGTCCTGAAATGCATCTGACATCCTCCCAGAGGAGCCCCCGACCTACCTTCCTCCGCTCCCGGAGATGATATTCCTCGAACTCTGGATCGACGTCGAGCTCACCAAAACCGCAGACCTCTTCCACTCCATCATATCCGCCACCCTCGCCTCCACCCCGCACCTCGAGGTCCTCACCCTCGCCATCCTCGACCGCCCCGCAAACCCGCACCGCCCGCATCGCCAGCAGTGGACCACGTGCGCACCGGCGGAGTGGGCTACTCTGGACGCCATGCTGATGGACAGAGAAGACCTGTGCGAGGTCGAGTTCTCCCTGCGCCATTTCCCGAACGAGCCCGAGCGATATGCGGCCTTCGTTCCGTTCATCCAGGCGCATCTGCCCCGTTTGTTTGAGGCGGAGCTGCTCACGTTCAATTATCGTGACTTGATGAGGCACCCGATGGATGAGTTTGCTGTGGATTATTGAAGGTGATGTTCTGGCCTGTAATATATAACGATTTTGCCGAAGTGCGAGTGTGCTATCTTGATTTCGTTACTTGCCCATATCGTTGTAGTTCAAATTGATCGCGCTTGATTTGCTGGCTCTTCGATAATCTGTCAGTAAATGCGGTTGCTGAAATTCTTTGTAAATCTCCATCCATAGGGAAAGACCACACACACCTTGCAATCTCGAACTCGGACTGAGCTTCTCCCCCCGACTTTCAGACTCATTGAAGATGCGAACGACTTGCGAAGGACTGTGTGGTTGAATTGCGAGTAAGTAATCGGTACGCCGCGTCATCTTCGTGGGTCGCGCAAAACTGGCAAGTCCGGTTTCCTGCCCGATATCGAGGTATCCTTCCCTGGCATATAATCAACGTCGTAGACCACAGTCTACTCGGAGGCACAAGAACATGTGATCGACTTCTACTTCTGATTTTGTTCTGATGCAACTCACACAGCCTTCAACAGCTTTCTATTTAAACCAACAGATGCGCATTTCATCTCTCCCACTGCCCATTGACTCAGACAAGCCATGCCCGTTTCCTTCACCGTCGCCTCCCATCCCGCGAAACCATTCGCGGGGATGGCCACCGCCCGTGGGCTTACCCCGACGCAGCTTCTTGCCGAAGCCTGTCCACCCCAGTACGAGAGCTTTGGCGGCGAGGTACGGGGGACCTCCTTCACAAACAAGGGCGAGGAAAATATGTAAGTACTGGCTCTTCGTCGTCCGGCCACCTTTTTCCTTTTAGAATTTGTCGCAGCTTTACCACCATGTAGGAGAGTTTGAAATACAGGTGAAGAAAGCAGTATGGTGTAATGCCGCACATCGGGCTCCGCTTTCTAGTCTGCCACTGATCTCAACCCGAAGGTCCTTGTTCGACCCAAGGTACTGCTCCTTCTAATTGCTTGCACATTTTTTGTTCAGCTCCTCATAATTTGTGACTGGCATGGGTTGATATAAGAGGGCAGGGAAAGCAGTATAGTGTAATGCCGCAAACCAGGGGGTTCTTTTGATGTGAAGATTCCAAGATGTTCAACCCGGAGGTCCTTGTTCAAATCAAGGTACTGCGCTTTCCAATCGTGGCTTTTTTGGTGTGATCCAGTTCTACGCTTCTCCCTCGGCTCCGGGACCGTTACTTGAACACAGCAGTCGCGACTCTATATTATTCCCTCAGTCCATTTACGATCAGGAGCATAAATAAAACTGAAGGTAGTATGTGGTGTACACGGGAGACTCCCTGCTTATGGGCTTGGCACTCCTCAAAATCTTTGCACTCACTCAGGTTGAAAAACAATGTGATAAAGGCAGTATAGTGTATGGCAGCATGCGGGATTATCTTTGTCTTGTACGTTTGCTACCGCCCATGTAGTCCCGATGTCCTTGTTCGAACCAAGGTACTGCTCTGCTCCTGCGGCTCTTCCTCTGTTTCTTTTTTCCTTGTGGGATTTGAAAGTTCAGCACAGATTAAGGGTGAGCAGCATGTAGGAAAAGCAGTATGGTGTATGGCAGCCTGCGGGATCATCTTAAAAAGCCATGTGTGTTGTATCAATTCCCGAAGTTCTTGTTCGATTGAAGGTACTGCTCTTAAGTTGTTCGGTTCCTTTTTCCCTGTTGCATTCCTTGGAACTTCAACACAGGGGGAGGTCGAGAAAGCAGTGTAGTGTATGGCAGCACGCGGGACTGTTTTAATGTGTCTGGCTATATTGACTTACTGTATTCCCGAAGTCCTTGTTCGACTTAAGGTACTGCTCTCCATTAATTCCTTCCTGCTCCTTTTTCCTTGTGGAATTCCTTGAAACTCCAGCAAAGAGCCACTGGAAAGCATGCAAGGAAAGCAGTACATATGGTGTAACCGTGTATTGAAGCACGCGGGATTGTCTTGTAGACTTTCCCCACGAATCGATTCCCGAAGTCCTTGTTCGAACCAAGGTACTGCTTCTCGCTGTTTCCATCTGTTGATTTTTTTTTTCATTTCTCCTTTGGCAGTCCTCAGATTACACGGCACCCATCCAGCTTGAGGATAGGGCCAATGAAAGGATGTGCGGCGTCAGCAGTATCCTCACCTTCCCCGAGTGGGCCACCAACGTCGTGGACACTGCGCGTCGCCTGCACGTCGCCGCGCTCATTGACCCGGCGTGCAACGGGAAGCGCATTTTCGCGGTCTCGGAGGTGTATAGCTGGAATGGTATCTTTGCGATCTTGAAAAAAACAGAACCCCGCGCGGCTGTTTATCGAGGACGGGCCAGATCTGGGACAGAACTTGACCGAGCTTCCGACGCAAGAGTCTGAGGCCCTGTTGAGGAAGCATTTTCAGAAGGGATTCACGAGTCTGGAGGAGACTATCAAGGAGAATAATCGGAATGTGCTTTGAATTAGCGATTTACATCGATACATTGCTCTGAGAAAGTAGAGAGGATAAGCTTTATTCGACACAGAATCCAGCGAAACTGTTCGCTCGGCGTTTCCGCCAATCGTGATCAAGGCATTCTGCGAAGAAAAAAAGAATAGGTGAAAGAGAGGAAGGTGAATGAAATGGTACGTGACATAACGGGGCGGACTATAGCTGACAGAGAGTCGGTCAACGAAAGCTGCGACAAGCGTCGAATTGTCACCGATCGAAAAAGTTGTCCAAGTAAGTGAATTCAACCAGGGGAGGGGGATCGGGATCAGGAGGGAGAGCTGCAAGATAAGCTTCAGCTTGCCAGTCACCTCCGGGGATGCGCAGCTTTTCCAGGCTGCGCGATCGGGACACGAGGGCCACAAGTACAGCGACGGGATCAGGGTAGAGGAGGCTCTCTGGAATCTGCAGTTTGCGCAGGGCGGGCAGGGCGATCTTGTCAAGCCACCCCTTCGGTGGGTGACCTTTGCCAGACCAGATACGCAGGTCCAGGAGTTCCAGATAGCACAGGGTGAGGTGTCGCGGATTGATCTCCTCCCCATCGGCCCCGGCGGAAGGAAGGAGGATCGTCGACTTGCAATCTACGAGATTGACGAAGTGCTGCAGGATCTCGACGAACTGCCGCGGCGAAATGGAACTTGTGCAAAGACTTGTCAACTGAGCGCAAGGAAATAGCGGCAGGAAGGCCGTGTGATACAAATCCAAGGTAACCTGTCGCAGCTGTGGCGCCTCCATGGAGGAACTCTTCCAGTCAAGATCCCTGGAACTCGACCATTCGGAGAGGTTCAGACTCCGAAGTAAAGGCGCATGCACCGTGCTCATACGAGCGGGGCTCAAAGGCAGTTTTATCTTCACATACTGCCAGCGTGAACTGTGCGAGAAAAGCACATCGACGAAGGGCTCGAGGGCTTGAGCTTGTATGTTGCCACCATAGCAAGGCAGAAGCGCTCCCAGGTCGATAGAAAGTGGGCAAGAACGCGAGCGCTCGAGCCAGCCTTCGAGAATGCGGAGGGGTCCTGGCTTCTGCAGGTGGCGGGCACTGGTCAGAAACAGCGAGATGGCGCTCCACAACTCGGGAGTAGAGAGAGCAATCTCTCTCCATCTGTGGCATATCTGTCCTAATGTCTTGGGCGAGAGCAGGCCGGATATCGGAGGGCAAATAGGATAGCCCGGCAGGAAATGGACGAAGATATGCGAGACGATTTCGGTTGGCAAAGTAAGCACTGGATACGTGTAGCCAACCACTCTCTCCTGCAGCAGCCCTCTTTCCTCCCGGAGGATGCGAATTGAAGTTTCAAGTGCAAGAATGCGGGCATCGAGGGCCGCGATCTGGATACGGTCGGCCACGCGAGCGGAAATTTCCGCGTGAGTGGGTATTCGGGTCGCAGAGGATTGGTGGGGCCTTTCGAAAGCCATAAGACACTGAAGAGATGTCAAGTATCTGACATCGTGAATGAAGAATATTTTAACATACGAGGGAGCTCGGCGGTAAATTCACTGAAGGGCCAGTGTCGATGAAAGGAGGATTCTTTGATGGTGCCGAATTTTCGAGTACAAAAACGGAGGGATACGAGTCTGGTGTCGAATAGCGTGCAAAAGTGTCGCGAAATGAGAGAAACGGCGTTCCTGATGGCCAAGTAGCCAGTGAAGGGCACTAGCGGCGTATCTAATTCGACGAGGCGAGAAGCTCCACTTCCAGCTGTGGGAAGCTGGCCGGCTCTGGCCGCCTGGATGGTGCTACGAGCGTAGAACACTTGGTGGCGAGGAGTGACCAACCTTGAAGGTGGGTCCACGGTGGGTCCAAGGTGCGTTGCCCGGTCAATTGTGGGTCCGTGCATGTTTACGACTGATAAACATGATATGATGGAACCAGAGGAAAATAGCCCCGGAGCTATTTCCACGCAGCGGACCACGCTGTCTCGGGCTTCAACTGTATTGCCCGTCCCACCAGTGTTGCTACACTCCGAGGCAATTGAACTACGATTCAAGGCTCACTGGCAGACTGCCAGGATTGGATCAGTATTCATCGTTGCACAACCTCAAGGCTCGAGTTGCATAGTACATAGCCAAGAGGAACCAAATGAACAGAACCTGTGCCTGATCGAAGGTTCCTGAAGCGGCGAGGAGGGCGTCGTCGTGGTCTTGGGCGGCAGCAAGCAGCAAGCGTTCGACGGTGAGGATGGAGAAACAACTGAAAGAAACAAGATGAGAGGAACGGTGTGGAGAGGGTCTATAAGAAGGTCGGGGTGTGTGAAGCTTCGAGTCCTTTGGGAGTGAAGCACACAAAAGGCCAGAAGTTCAGAGGGAGGAACAAAGAGAACGGAGGTAAGTGCTCTCTGTTCAAGGGAAAGTATTCTACTGTAGGCTATGTCTAGGTGGATTTATATAGGCTACGAGTAACTACGGAATGACTCAGTAGGAGTCAGTAAGAGTCAGTAAGGAGTCAGAACAGAACAACGGAATGACTACGGTAAGTATACGGCTGCGAGAGGACGAGTACGGCGGCCTGAGTACGCCGGGACCTTACACTCGCCCTCCGAGAATTGGTCACAATTATCTAGTAACTACAAGAGAAAGAGAAAAGGAAATATAGACGGAGACGGAGACGTTGAAATATCTAGGATTGGCGAGCCGCCAGCATCTCCCTTGTGAGTCTATCAGGTGAGAGACTCCGGAGGTATGCATAGCGATCACTCAGTACAGTTGCTGCCCCACTGCGCACCTTGGGTGCAGGCGCTTCGTGAAGAGAAGGACAATTATGCTTTGAATGTCCAATCTCACGGCAATAAAAACAGCGGTTCTCGGCGCGGAATTTGTCGCGCTCTTCCTCAGTCATACGCGATCTCTTGGCACTAGTGTTCAAGGACACGCCAGAAGTAGTAGACTTGGTAGAGGATTGAGAACCAGCTTTTGAATCAGCATTCTCAGCCGTACGTTTGGCGGCTTCTATGCGCCGAATAGTCTCAGCTACCTCATATCCTTTAGCTGCATTTTCGAGAGCAGATAAGGAAGAGGTCTCGAAGTCGAAGCCGGCGTCAGCCCATTTGAGACGGAGGTAGCTCAGAGCACCGTCCCAAATAATCTGCACAATCTGACGATCAGAAACATCAGCTAGGCGCTTGGAAAGCCGAGTGACACGACGAATGAAAGTACGAATTTTCTCGTCGTTGTGCTGCTGTGCGGAGAGAAGATTCCGACGCATATTGCGACGAATCTCGACGGGGAAGCAGTATTCAAAAAGACCAGAATAAATTTGTTTCATCTTGAACGAGCCGTGATCTGTGGCAACAAAGTCCATGAAATATTTGGATGCTGACCCAGAGACGAATGCCGCAATGAGACGAACAGCCCAGCGAGTAGGAATGGAGTTGAAATCGATCCAGGTGTCGACTTCGTATGTCCACTGCTCAAATTTATCAAAGTCCGCTGTGCCGTCGTAGACGAAGGGAGTCTTGATTTTTACGGAGCGCAAAAGCTTCGCCAACTCCTTGGAGCGACCCTCCTTGCGTTTCCTGGAAGCTCTCTTTTTCCGAGAACCACGCGCCGGACCGGAAGCAGGAGTTGACTCAGAAGAAGAATCACTCGAGGATGACGATTCAGAGGAATCAGAGGACGAGGAATCAGAGGAGCTGGAGGGAGAACCAGGAGGATCCGGCGGAGCGGAAGACATGGCACGATAGAGGTAACCGCCTCGTGGAAGTGAATCCTCGCGATTGAATTTGGAGGCAGAAGACGAGCCGCGCGATGTGTGGTCTTGATTACCAGGAGCCTTCGGAGCCGTTTTGCCGGAGCCGCTTGCCTTTTGACTTGACTTGCGACTCTGGCTACGCGATCTCTGGCGCCGTTTCCCGGCTTTCTTCGCCGTTTCTTGCACTGGCCCTGCTCCTGCCTCATCGCTATCCGGTACCTCAACAATAACGGCGCAGGCGCGAATGGAATCTGCGGTCGGCCGATACAGCACCATTTGACGAGAAGACGGGTCTGAATCGGGACCAGCGCCTACAACGTCTTCAACGGGTGCCATCCGTTGGATTTCATCCTCCCCTGCCTCGATGCTCTGCCTGAACCAGAGAGGGAAGAACCGAGCGGCAGTTTCAATGCTGGCCGCATTCAAGTTCACGGATGAACGGGTGCGTCGTGCGAATGCTTTGGGCAAAACAAACTCGTTCACGATATTTCCAGGGACATGGTACGTCTTATCTGCTCTAGATTCGAAACTAGGCTTGAATGCGTTGGCGCCGGCCACGATGACACGTCTGTCACTGTCCGCTGTCACCACAGATGGTATGTCCGGCGCAGGAATCACAATGCTGCCCGCAACAGGAAGAGAGCTCAACAGAAGTCCAGTCTCAACCCGAGACGAGAGGGATCCAATTGCCGTGGAAGGCAATGAGGTGCGTGAAATTGCGATGGGACGCAAAACGGAAGCAACCACTGATTGCGACAAATCAGGATCATTGCGCCCTCCGGCCGAGCTGATACTCAAGGCCTCGGGTGAGCCACCGCTCAAGCCCTTCGTAGAGTCGCCAATCAACACGCTTGCGGAGCCTTCGCTCGACGCGACTGCGGTATATTCCTTCGCAGAATTACTAGAAGACTCCGATCCTGACCAGTAAGAGTCAGAATCCAAGCCCCCATGCGGTATCGCGTCCGCATTGGCCACCTCTTGGTGAAGAGATTTACGCCGACGACGGGTGGGAGGTGGGGTCTCATAGGTACCTTTCCTGGTGGAGACCATGTTAATGGTGTGGCAGAAAAAAAATGGATGGATGCCGTCGGGGGATCAAGTCGTCGGCGAGCGGGATGAACGCGGAGCTGAGTGTCCGTTCAAAAAAGTGTGAAGCTTCGAGTCCTTTGGGAGTGAAGCACACAAAAGGCCAGAAGTTCAGAGGGAGGAACAAAGAGAACGGAGGTAAGTGCTCTCTGTTCAAGGGAAAGTATTCTACTGTAGGCTATGTCTAGGTGGATTTATATAGGCTACGAGTAACTACGGAATGACTCAGTAGGAGTCAGTAAGAGTCAGTAAGGAGTCAGAACAGAACAACGGAATGACTACGGTAAGTATACGGCTGCGAGAGGACGAGTACGGCGGCCTGAGTACGCCGGGACCTTACAGGGTGCCCGAGACGGATACAGAGGAGGCGATAGAGGAGACGGGGCCGGAGCCTGAGGATCGTGCGCTGGCGCTGGAGGAGCGCGAGGTCGAGGAAATGTTCGACGTTAGTCTTGCGTTAGTCAAGATACGACTCTAAGCTGAAGCTATCGATATAGACGCCGAGTCGCCAAGGTGAACCAAGTGCCTGATCGAAGGTTCCTGAAGTGGCGAGGAGGGCGTCGGCGTCGTCGTGGGCAGCGGCGAGCAGCAAGCGTGCGACGGCGAGGAGGAGAGACAATTGGAAGAAAGAGGTGGGAGGAAAGGTGTGTCATCCAAATATCATCGGCGCATTCGGCAATCATATTTCCTTGTTGGGCTTTTTGGTTCAACGTTCTCCACCCGGCGCTGGGAATTCTCGGGGTTATTCGGGAGGCTTCGGTTGAACTTTTGTGCGTTGTTGTGGTACTCCCGGTGCTGAATTCAAAATTGAGCCCACAAGAACGTGGCTGGACTCAGCTCTTGCAATCAATTTTAGCCCCAACTGTGACGGCTCAGGCAGTGTTGGCCATTAACCCTTAGAGACCCTCCTCCAGGACCGTTAAGGCTTATTAAGCCTTAAGGGTTAACCTTAAGGGCAGGGTTAAGCCCTTATTGTCCATTTTAGGAAATACTTTCCTACGGTTCAGTTGAGAGCGGAATGCATCGTATTGTCACACTATTGTGTGTCGGGGGAGGTTATAAGGTATCTACTACACATACACATTCTCAGATTCTTGGTTGTCCTGGTTCTCAGTCTTCTAGGGGGTTTTCAGATACCGGGATACTCCAAGCCACCTCACGTGCGTGACCAGTTCATGACGGGAGGTTTCTTTTTGATATTTCCTGTGGCTGCTGTTCTACTCTAATATTGTTCCCTTGTGAAAATAGGGCGACTGGTGTCGTCCAAAGCAAATTTCCGTCAGCCTCATCAATTGATGCGACCGGGTAAATCGGCCCGCTGTCACTTAAGACCTTAACGTCCCAGGAGGCCGACCGTTAAGCCTTATGATAAGGGGTTAATAACCCTTAATCAGATTAAGGCCTTAAAGGTTAGGCCAACACTGGACGGCTGTTGCACTGCAAGTTGCAACAGACAGCAAACCGGGAAGCGTGTAACTCCCTGCTGCGCAATCACCCTGGCTATTCTGGATTACCCGGCGCTATTCGTGGCATCAGTCTGCACGATCACTGAGAAGGCCGCCGGCCGAAGGGACAAGATTTGAACCAATTCCGCAGTAGTTTTCAACAGTGGTTCCAAATTCCTTGGATGCTGTCGAGCACCAGAAGAGTAGATACAAAGCAGTATGGTGTATGGCAGCACACGGGACCATCTTGTACCTGTCCTCACGAATTGATTCCCGAGGACCGAGGTCCTTGTTCGACTCAAGGTACTGCAGTGTCACCAGCTTCATCCTTTTTTTTTCTTGTGTTCGTATCCGTTGCCCCAAATTCGGGCACACACAGGCTGATACATATGGTAAAGTATTATCCGCTCAAAACCGAAGCCGGTATGTGGCGTAGTCCAACACACGAGATCCCCCTTTATTCTTAGACTGGTTCTGCATTCCTCAAAAACTTTGCACTCACCCAGGTTCCAGGTTGAACACATTATGGTCAAGGCAGTGTAGCGCATCGAAGCACGCGGGATTATCTTGTATGCTTCCAATCTGATTGATTCCAGAAGGCCTTGTTCGAATCGAGGTACTGCGCTTTTCAACTTTAACTGCCTCATCCTTTTTCTTTGTGGAATTCCCAGCACAGATTGACGGTGAGCAAGAAAAGCAGTATAGTGTACGGAAGCACACGGGGTTTTCTTGAGCGCTCCCCCTGACATTGAATCCCGAAGTCCTTGTTCAAATCAAGGTACTGCTCTGATTGGCGGAGATCCACTTTTTAGTCCACGGGCCTTGCAAATTTACTGTTAGCCAGGTTGAGAAGGAGGTCAGATAAAGCAGTATAGTGTATCGACGCACGCGGGATTATCTTCAAAGCTTCCTCCAGTCATACCAACTCCCGAAGTCCTTGGTTCGATCCGAGGTGCTGCTCTAAGCCAAGCATATCTCGGATTTTTTTGTTTTGCGGTCGACTTTATTCTTCTTCTTTTGCATTCCCAAAAATTCTTGCACTCACCTGGGGGGAATTTCGAAAACAGCATGATAAATGCAGTATGGTGTATTGAAGCGCGCGGGATCATCTTAATGTCCTTTCTTATAGCCGTTTATTCCCGAAGTTCTTGTTCGACTCACGGTACTGCTCTTTGGTACCTTCCTACTTTTTTTCTTTGTCCAATTTTAACTCAGCAGCCCTCGAAACTTCAGCACAGATTCAGGCTAAGAAGCACACAAGAAAAGCAGTATCGTGTAATGCCACACACTGGGTTTCTTTATTCTTGTGGCGTCCCGAAAATTGAACCCGAAGGTCCTTGTTCGACTCAAGGTACTGCTCCTGCTAGCATCTGGTGTACATTTCTTTTTCAGCTCCACATAATTTGTGACTCGCATGGGTTCATATGAAGGGGCTGGGAAAGCAGTATGGTGTAATGCTGCACACCGTCATCTCTTAGCAATTTCTTCAAGATAAACCCGGAGGTCCTTGTTCGACTCAAGGTGCTGCTCTATCCAATCATTGCTTTTTTTGTGTAATCCAGTTCTACGCTTTTCCCTCGGCTCTATATTATCCCCTCAGTCAATTTACGATCAGAAGCATAAATAAAACCGAAGGCAGTATGTGGTGCACACGGGAGACTCCCTGTTTATGGGCTTGGCACTCCTCAAAATCTTTGCACTCACTCAGGTTGAAAAACAATGTGATAAAGGCAGTATAGTGTATGGCAGCATGCGGGATTATCTTTGTCTTGTACGTTTGCTACCGCCCATTTAGTCCCGAAGTCCTTGTTCGAACCAAGGTACTGCTCTGCTCCTGCGGCTCTTCCTCTGTTTCTTTTTTCCTTGTGGGATTTGGAACTTCAGCACAGATCAAGGGTGAGCAGCATGTAATAAAAGCAGTATGGTGTAATGTTGCACACTGGGTTTCTTGGGCGACTATAATCAAGCTCATCTCGGAGGTCCTTGTTCGATTCAAGGCACTGCTCTTCTACCGTAACATTGTCTTTTTTCATAGTTCAATTCATGGAAACTTCAGCACAGATGGACACCGACCGAGAAGCATTCAAGAAAGGCAATCGAAGGATGTGGGATTATTGTCTATGTTAATTCCCCACCCCACGAATTGATTCGCGAAGCCCTTGTTCAATTCAAGGCACTGCTCTTCTTCTTTGTCATCCTTTTATTCTGCATCCCTCCCAATTTGTAGGCTGCGGCTTTGTGGCCCGGCTCGAGCTTTGGAATCCTCAAGCCCAAGCCCTGGGCCAACTGAAGCCCTGCGCAGGACCTGGCCCGGCTTTCAAGAGCCGCGGCTCGGCTTTGCCGGCTTAGGGCTTCAAGCTTCAAGCTGGGCCCTGAACATCACAATTGTAAATGATATAAGTATACCGCAACCCTGAGGACCTTGTTAGGCTCGAGATACTGCTCTTGTGTGACCCTCTTCTGCTTTTCCAAATTTTGGTGCACTTGACTGCTCAAATAATTGAGTATAAAAAGCAGTATGGTGTAAGGCTGCACACCGGGTTTAGTTAGACGTTCCACACGGATGCCAGTTAACCCGGAAGACCTCGTTCGACTCAAGGTGCTGCTCTTCTTTGCTAGCTTCCCCCTTTTTTTTCTTTTTTTTGGACTTCGCCCAGCAACCAACATTTCACCGTTCAATTCGCTACATGGAAGACTAAGGACGAACCGTTCTGTAACACACTGGAATGAAACGGAAAGCGAATTTGTGCCGGAACGTGAACGTGCAACTGGCTAGACTGGTTCAAGGTCCAGCCTCTGACGCATTTAGTCAAACGAGACGAAACGACAAAAAACAATCAACTAACGCAGTTCCGGATCGCGACAATTCAAAGCCAAGTCACGGTCTCAAGTTGGTTTAATTGCTGAATTGAACTGAAGAGTTTACAATCAGTAAGCTGCATATGCAGACAAAATTTTGACAATGTTGGCCCGTGGCAGAAGACTGAAGAAGACTGAGGATCAAGCATAAACCACCGGGACGCGATACACAAGGATTTGCGCCGAGCACGGGCTCGGACGAGGTTGATGAGATATGATAACCGATCGCAGGACTGGCGACGAGGATGGGTTTAGAGTCACAATTCAGAGTCGGTGTAGTTACTTGATTATTGAGAGGACAAGAGGGAAGATCCACTGGGATAGAGAAAGCAGTATGGTGTATCGATGCACAAGGGCCTTCTCTATTCGTAATGTTTATGCTGTAACCCCGAGGACCTTGTTCGACTCAAGGTACCGCTCTATCCTCACGTCCTTGTCATTTTTTTTCTCCGCTCCCTGAAGGTCTCATGAATTTCGCAGTAGCCAACTGCACAAATAATCAAGAATGGGAAGCAGTCTGGTGTATTGATTCGATGGACAGTTTCTAGCAGAATTGAAACCAATCAACACATTTTTATTTAGTGTCTTCAAGTCTGTGTGTTGACCGATACACACCTCACCACTCAAATGATTAGGTATAGAAAGCAGTATGGTGTACCGCTGCACACGGGGCTTCGATAGTGTCCGCAAATTCAACCCCGAGGACCTTGTTTGACCCAAGGTGCTACTCCTTTCCTCTAAAGGCAACCCTTTTTTTTCAGATTCCACAATCCAACAGCACTTTATCATCCCCTGACCAGGGTATAGAAAGCAGTATGGTGTACCGCTGCACACGGGGCTTCTCTGTGTCTTGTGTCTCTAGGTAATCCAACTCAGACTGTAACCCCGAGAACCTTGTTCGAATCAAGATGCTGCTCTTGTTCGCTATTGGTTCTGCCTTTTTCCCCTTCTCTTCCAAAATTTGAGTGCACTTCACCGCTGGAATAATTGAGTATGAGAAGCAGTATAGTGTATGAAGGCACACGGGGCTTATATATCTGTTGGATCTTTGAAGAATTCAACCCCGAGGACCTCGTTCGAATCAAGGTGCTGCTCTTCGAGGTCGACACTTTTTTCACCTCCCCAACTCAGTGGAGCCTCTGGTAACGTCCACCGCCTGCATCAAACGGGGTGGTGTTGTGATTTTGTATTGTACAATGCATTGTAATCCGAGACCAACCGAATGTTGCTCCTGCAAAGGCCATTCTCTGAAGTGCTGTGAACTTCAAGGTGGCTGGGGTGAGTGGCCGGGGTGAAATGCCAGTCAGAGAGGCAGTATGGTGTATTGATGCACGCGGGGCTTCAATAGATAGTGATCGCATCGCGTTGACCCCGAAGACCTTGTTCGATCCAAGGTACTGCTCTATCTCTTCTTGTGACATTTTTTTTTCTGTGTGCTTTGTGCCATGGTAAATTTAGGCGCACTCACAACCTAACCGGTACCAAGGAGGTAACAGGTTTAGCAGGCAGTATGGTGTACGGCTGCACACGGGGCCTTCTCTATTCGTAACGTTTATGCTATAACAGAACGTCCCTGGAGTGGCAAGTCGAGCTTTGAAGACGATCCTTGTTCGAAGTGAGGTCCAGCTGAGTCTGCCGCGCCTGTGAATCTCAGGCTAGCTGTGTTCCCTTTAATTACCTGGTGTTAAATTTACATAGCAGAACCTGACGGCTTCCAGGAGTGGGTATGAGAAGCGGTATGGTGTATGCATGCACACGGGGCTTCAATATGTGATGATCACACCGAGATTAACTCCGAGGACCTTGTTCGAATCAAGGTGCGGCTCTTCAACTGCATGCACACGGGGCTTCAATATGTGACTAGCAGGAACCCGTGCTCCGCTACAGGAGTCTTGTAAGATTTTTTTGAGTTGAACATTAAGCTTTTCAGTTCAAGCTGGAGCCGGCAAAAAGCCTTCTGTTGCAAGGGGACACGTTTTCTGTTAAAGGTTGCATGCTATTCATTTGGATCCAAATATCTCCGGGAATTGAGAAGGCTTAAGAAAGAAAGGACAGGCCCAATATGCCACTTAAGCACCATTCCTGTGCCGGTACTCATCTCCCCAAATTTAAAGCCAGGCTGCAGTATCATATCCTACCAGGGCCAAGTACCGAAATGAAATTTGCTTTAGACAGGGGCCGCGATGATAAGCCGTGTAAATGACCACATATGAAAGGCGCAGTTTTTGCGTTTTTCACTAGTACTACCACACGCTCACACCCCAATTGAGAGCTACCGTGAGCCTTGAACGGGAAAGCTACCAGTCATATAGCTTAAGACCACTACGAAAGAGAACGTTATGAAGTCACTGGAAAGTGCGGATTACGGTTCCCTCTAGAAGTGCGTCTGACTACACAAGATGGTACCCAAGGTTGCGCCCTGGATGAGCCATTGCTAGACTTGGATCAAGAGGAAGTGAAAACACGCACAATAGTTAAAACTCGAGACGATCTGGACTCACCTTCAGTATGGGATGTTTGTTGTTGCGACTTGATGGCTCAAGACGCGTCGCGGCACGTGTAGGAATGATGGCCGGGACTCGGAGTTTCTTCTTCCGGCTGAGACAAGCGGATAGGAGCTGACTTGATGCGACAAGACGGAAACGTATTGGATCCGGGATCACGATTTGATCTCGGACCATTCCCGATCGAATCAAGACGGTTCGACTTGGTTCTTTTCCAATATCAGACCTGTTAGAGAGAGTGGACAAGTTACCAAGAAGCGCAGACGAGGCTATAAGGCCTGCCCTGAGTTAGGGCCACCCACTAGACGAAGAAGATCCTGTACAAGACAGGAGGGTTTCAGTGATATCACCCGAAGACAACCAATTTCAATACGATCGGGTTAAAACTGCCCAACAAGACATCTCGACGTGCCAGGGCACCAATGGCGGAATAGGTTGTGGAGCAGGGAGAGTCATGGGGACCGGAAGGGCATCCGAAGACATAATAGTAGCATCGTAAACTTAATCCCAGCACAGTATATAAGGAGTCAGGACTCGTAGATTTAGGCAGCAGATTATTCCGGGGCTGTAGTGCACATCGCATCGCAGGGTCTGGGTAGTGGTGCTCTGTATAGTGACTTGTTGCTTGTCCGTACTAGTACTAGAAAGGCTTGAACGAACGATTTTGATTGATAAAACCAGTTGTGATCTTTTGAGTTAAAAGCCCCAAGTTCGTTGAAGCTTGGAAGCGTTGCAGAACGTGCATAGTCGGAAACGGGCTATTGCGAAACTTACCAGTTCTATTGAACACCCAACAAACCTCAGACCTTAACAGGCTGTAACTTGAACACTATCAGACCCAATATTCCATTTGAGAGCCTAGTTCTCAAAGAACCAATTGACCGAGAACGTTTCTTGTTGACCCTACCATACATCGTTTCGGTCTATAGGATCTAATACTTGATCCGACACCCCCGAACTCCACAGAGCTTGCACTAGAGGATATAAGAGTGGTGGTTTTGGTTGTTTTGTGTTGGTTTTGGTTCAGTGTGATCATTTCATTGGCCAAGAACGCACTTTATAGCTTTTGCCCGCGCCTCGAGTGACGGCCGTTCAGCGAATTTCGGGAAACAGTCCCATTCCCGTGGAGTTTAGTGTCAGATCCATCCCTGTGGACTCTTGACGGCGGTCTTCCTCAGTCCCTCTCCTGAGGATAAAAGAATTCAGAATTTCAAGGTCAAATTTTCGGGCAGTCAAGCAGTGTGGAAGGTAAGTTTCACCGCGGTGAAATTTGATGATATTAAACATGATTTCGGCCTTTCTCTCGCACCCGTAGAACGCTCGAGGACCGAGAGGACCGAGTGGACCGAGAGGAAGAGGGACAGATGTGAGGAAGGTATTGTACACTTTAATCTGAAAATTTCACTTGGACATCAGACACCGAAGATCAAGCCCGCACCCATGGTATCGTCATCCACCCGCACCCGTAGGATGTTGAATGCCTTACTGTGCAGGTAACAGATTCACTGGCAGCATTTTGATTCAGTGACAGGATTCGTGAACGGTTCCATGCCCGTGGTGCTCAAAGTGTCAAATGCATACCAGTGGAATCTGATCAGTGGGCCTTTTCCAGGAGGTCCTTAACCCATTTTCTGTTACATGCGGCAGGGTATTCATTCAGATTCAACCATCTGCGGACTCGAGAAGACTCGAGAAAATGCCTGAACATGAAACGGCATTCCCGTGTTCCTGTGCGTGTGTTCAACAAATTTAGAGCTGCCCAATGAGTAAGTACCAGGAATAAGTTACAGTACCGAAAATCCAATTAATTTTGGACAGGCTGCACCTGTAGGATTCGACAGAACACCTTGTGAACAGTTCCATGCCCGCGGAGCTAAAAGTGTCAGACCCATGCCTGTGGAATCCGTTCGGCAGCCTTCTCTTAGGAGGTCCTGCTGCAACCTGTAGCCGTCGATCCAAAAAGACAGAAGATATTCAATTAATCTCGAGGTGGTAATACGTGAAAGAGAAAGTTAATTTTGAAGACATTAGATATGACTTCAACGGCCTTTCTTGTTATGATCCACTCATTTTTCAACCACTGCCAATAATCCAGTCTCCAGGTTCTCAACCACCTTCCTTTCCCCTCCGACCGGATCATCAACACATACACTCCTGCCCCCTGCCCCACTCACCCTAACTCCTGGGCCCCTCACCCCTTAACTCCTCACCCCTGCCCCTGCTCCTGCCCCTACTCCTGACCCTGACTCCTTACTGTTGTGGAGTCCTCCCTGTCTCTCTCCTGACCCCTAGTGCACTATATAAACGTAGTCTACAGTAGTAGATCTTTACACTATTCTAGTCTATTCTGCAGAGTTTAATCAACACACTTTTTTTTGTATCACTCAGTCCCCTACGTTGCGGAAACCTTGCAACTAAGCTCTGTGCTGACAAGTGGGTATGAGAAGCAGCATGGTGTATGAATGCACACGGGGCTTCGCTGCTGATCTAGCTTTAAATAACCCCGAAGACCTTGTTCGACTCAAGGCACTGCTCTGGAAAATGTGCATGTGGCATCACCTTTTTTTTTCTCCACTCCCTGAAGTCTCTTGAATTTTGCAGTAGCCAAGCACGAATAATCAGGATTTGGAGGCAGTATGGTGTACGGCTGCACCCGGGGCTTCTCTATGTCGACTCGAATGTTTGCCCTGTAACCCCGAGGACCTTGTTCGACTCAGGGTGCATCCAGATACACACAGGAGCCACTGGCAGTATGGTATATCGAAGTACCAGCACTCTGCAGTGGCAAAATGATGATCCTTGTGTGAATTGAGGTACAGCTCTGCAGCCTCTGCTCCAATGCTCTTCACACACAATGTTCTTGGATTCCGTGATTCAACCTTAACACCTTACCATCCCATGCACCGGGTAAAATAGAAAGCAGTATGGTGTTCCGCTGCACACGGGGCTTATCTGTGTCTTGTGTCTCTAGGAAATTCAACTCGAACTGTAACCCCGAGGACCTTGATTCGACCCAAGGTGATGCTCTGTTCTCTTCGGTTCATTTTCTTTTTTCCATTTCCTCAATTTGTAGCACCTCGCAACGTGAATACTGAGGCGCAGGAAGCAATATGGTGTAGGTTTGCACACCGGGTTCAGTGATGTTCCACACAGATGCCATTTAATCCGGAAGTCCTGGTTCGATTCAGGGTGCTGCTCTAGTGAATCGTGAATTGTCCATTTTTGAATCGCTTTGCAAAGAATAGGGTGTTTCAAAGATTTCGGGTCCAACTTGATGTCCAACTTGAGGTCCAACTTGCGTGAAGTCGGAGTCCAAGTTGAAGCTCAAGTTGAAGCCTCAACTGTGAACACCCTCAGCTTTGCTTTTTGCTCTTTTGGCGGGTGATTCAAAATTAGCCGAAGTTGAAGCGCAAGTTGGGCATCAAGTTGGCGTCGAAGTTGGCGTCGAAGTTGGCGTCGAAGTTGGCCAACTTGGATGTCAAGTCGTGCTCTTATGCACGACTTGACATCCAACTTCGGTTTCGAGCTCCAACTTCGGTCCCAACTTCATTCCGCAACTTGCGAAGTTGAGACTCGAGTTGGAGCTCAAGTTGGGCCCCAAGTTCTAACTTTGAAACACCCTAATCTGAACTGTCCACACAGGTTGGAATACAGCTCCGGAAAGCAGCATGGTGTATCGAAGGATGCGGGAGTTTCTTGAGATCCCGGTAGTCAACCACCCATTCCCCAAATTCCTGTTTCACTCAAGGTACTGTTCTTCACCAAGGAACACCATCCCCTTTTTGTGGCCCACATGCCTCCAGATTGACAGCACTCACCCCGGTTGAAAGGTAAACAGGGAAAGCAGTATGGGGTAAGGACGCACACGGGCTTCTTTGAGAGCTTGATGTGTAACCCCGAGGTCCTTGTTCGAATGGAGGCTCTGCTGTAATTGTGTACGTTCTTCAATTTTCCCCTAGTTCTCAGAATTTGTGCCACTCACACAAGTTGAGATAGCGCAAAGAGAAGCAGTATGGTGTAATGCTGCACCCCGGGCCTCTTTCATTCTTGAACCTCATCCTTCGAAAACTGTTCAACCCGAAGACCTTGTTCGACTCAAGGTGCTGCTTTTTCAGGTTCTTCTTACAACTTCCCGCCCTCCCCTCCCCCCTTTTCTTTTCGTCGCACTCCGTTAGAATTTACCGGACTCACTCAGCTTGAAATACAGCGTAAAAGGCAGTATGGTGTATACATGCACGCGGGGTTTCAATAGGTAATGGTCACACCGAGATTAACCCCGAGGACCTTGTTCGAACCAAGGTACTGCTCTGACCCACTCTGCGTCATTCTTTTCTTTCTTTCTTCTCTTTCAAATTTGGGTGCATTTCACTGCTCAAATAATGGAGCATAGAAAGCAGTATGGTGTAGCGCTGCACATGGGGCTTCTCTGCTTCTGCCTCTCTACTTCTCTGCCTCGAAACCTTGCAGCATAACCCCGAAGCAGTGTTGCAAAGTAAGGGGTTAGGGTTCCGGCGGAATCTAAGGCCTTAGAATCAGATAAGGGTTATTAAGGGTACCTATTATAAGGGCAAAATAAGGGTTATTTTCCAGGATAAAAAGGTCAATGATACGAACTTTTCCCTGTGATGCATGCATCAGTGCATGTCCTGAGATCATCATGAGCTCGCGGTCTCTGAGACGGCGGCAAAGGTTGAAATTCAACCTACAGTTCAATCTATGATAGGGTGTGATTAAACCCGGCTTAGGTTGAAATTGAACAGGCATAGGATGATAAGCGCGGGGCTGTAGGTTGGTTTGCGCAGGTTGATTTGTCACCTACCAGGGGGTCAAAACATCCTACTGCCAAATGCGCCGTGCAGCGTAAATTCATCCTGTCGTAGAGGACTCTGGCTAACCTATGAACAACCTAACACATGGTGATTTTTGAGCATTTCTTAGGTCGAGTGACAACAAGCAAGCAGTTTTATTTCCCGCCACTTTGTGAGACACGAACACAGACAAGATGCGATGAAAATAAATATAATGGGAACGTCGTCGTCATCCACCATCATAGGGCCCTTTCCCCTTGCATGCGACCTCGTTCCTCTTGCGACTGCCTTATCGAAATTTGCGTGCTTGCGGTCCCGGGGTGCCGACGGGTCCCTCTTGGCTGATTTCGCCTCGAGGTACGCATACTCCGCGAGCAATCCAAAGATCAGAATGAGATGCATGTGCGTGTGATGTAATACGCACGATTTTGCCCGGGTTCGAGAGGTGTTCAAGAGCACAACACTGGATAGGAAGAAGGGGGCATATGTGGGCTGGTTAGTATCTGCATCGCTCGAAGCCATGACACGCACCCATAGCGCGCTATCCAAGAAAACTCCCATTACATCGTCATCGACAACGGAGAGACAAGAAGAGCTGGAACTGGGATAGGTTTGGACATAATTCCCTGAGAGGGATGGTACAGGACTCTTGGGGTACGGCGAAACGAGTCTGTGGCTTGAGGCCTTGACGTTCTTGAGGCTTGGGCGTGTGAAGGACTCGACATCGGGCTTGAAGGGTTCAGACGAAGCTTGAGGGCTTGAGGGTCTTGAGAGCTTGAGAGCTTGAGATTTGAGTCTTCCAGTAGCATGGGCGGCCAGAGGCGACGCTGGGAGGTGCGGGGAACGAAGGCGATGGCGGTGGGAGGAAGGAAGGAAGGTGACGTTTGGGTGACGTGGCGATGGTTGGTTACAATCACGGGACTTGATGTGATGGGCGGAGTTTGAACTGACTTAGCCAGATTCGCTGCCATCAGTGTCACCCCACGTCGACCCCGCATTTAAAGTGCTCTGCAAATTAGGAGCACTCCGAGATTGGTATGTAAGTGAAATGAGGACTTGTAAATTTGCTGATGAGTATTTACGGGATTATTTGCGATACACAGTTCTTATTCAACCTTTTGTAGGTTGAATCACATATAGGTTGATTGGCCTGCCCGAGAGGCCGCGTGAAACTCAACACATGATAGGTTGAACTTCCCAGGTTGAAGATCAATCTACCGGATAGGTTGATACAAATTCAACCTAAAGTACACCCAACATAGGTTGAAAGGTGTTAATCAACCTACGTCCTACTGAATTTCAACCTGAGCTGGCTTCATAGTGGGTACACCGTCAGTGGGTCAAAAAAATTGCTGGGCCATCGGAATGGTCTTTCCCACTCTCGAAGGGATCATATTTTCCGCAGGATCGAAGCCGTTGGGTAGGATTGACGAGGAACGGTGAATGCCGACTTCAGCCGTAGCTATTCCCGCCCACCAGGCTGAGTCGGCAACATATCGGCTGCCTCGGCCTTCTCGGCCTCCCCATAGCTAAGGGTTAGTAAGGCCTTAGAATCATCCTGAGCTCATTCTAAGGCCTTATCTTATAATTAAATAAGGGCTTATAATCAATAACCCTTATCATTATAATGCAACACTGCCCCGAAGTGACAAGTCCTTGTTCGACTCAGGGTACTGCTCTGACACGCTCCGCGTCAGTATTTTTCTTTATTTTGTTTTACTTCTCCATGTATGAGACCGACATTTGGTCCGCGAAGTCGTGTGCTGGGAAGCTTAAGGCATAAATGGGGGAGGCGATACGAGGATTTTTGTGTCGGGCACGGTAAGCGAGGGATCGATAGCTTATCCTGTGATTCATACAGAAGTAGGTTATGGAGGAGACGGGACCGGCTCCGCGCGAAGCTCAAGCACGAGCAACTGGAACATTTGTCATGAGTTGTGGAATTTTGAATCGGTTGGTTTCGATTTTCCCGTCATGAGGAGGCAATGAAGCAAGGGTATCCTTGTGACTTATGCGAGAATAATGGCGTCGGTTCGAACTTCGGACGGTTTGCGCTAGACACGGATTGATGATTTGCGCGACGGCGGGGATGGCTCCGAGTACTTTCTCAACTTTATTTGCTCGCCGCCGGAGACGGAATTGGGTTACAGCTGTTTCCGAAAACATTGAGACACATCAATTTTTTCTGTTGCTCAACGTTTTTTTTTTGGAGTGATAAGGATTTCCTGTTTGGGCCAGCCGAGGGTAGCCGACACCAGCCGAAGCTGACAGAGCCGGGAGGACGGCAATTCATCTTCCTACGAAATGTTCAACAGGACAGAGTGAAGGGCATCCAATCTCACTCGCGAGCCAAGTCACCACTCTCGGTGTGCTTTGCTGGACTTTTCAATTTCCTCGCAGCTTTACAGGATTTCGGCGACAAGGCCTGGACCGGGCCGGGCCCGGCCGGCCGTCGAGCCGAGCCCAATTAGGGAATCCTTATCACTCGAACAAAAAGTTGAGCAGCGGAAGAAAAACTATGTGTCTCATTGTTTTCGGAAACAGTTGTAAGTAGACTAGACGCGCTGGAGATGGTGGTGCCGGAGGAGAGATAGTTAGACGGATAAGGAGATGGATTTGCGGAAAGCGAAGGTCCAGGGCGGTGGTGGAGGTAAACAAGGTACCGCGGGAGGTGAAGATTAAGGCATGGCAGTAAATTGAAAGATTGCGGATGGGACGGCACGTAGCGGTAGGGCGGGACGGTCAGGGCTGCTAGCGGACAGCTCATCTAGCCCAGACGCTTCAACGCATCCGAACGTGGCGTTTACTCGCGAAAGCACTCGATAAGCCGAAGATGTGTAAACCGACGTCAGTGGATAGAATGAAGCATACAGTGTACGTGGTCCTAGCGCAAGCCGACTTCTCGCAATACACCGCACTTGACGAGCTCGAGTGGAAGCATGACCACTGCGGGCTTCGCACTCCGATTAGGCAGTTCGCTGGGCACGGGACCAGCGCAAGAGCAGAGATTAATCCGATGAGTGGTCCCGGAGAGAGTCGGAGATGAGGCCTGAGGTAGCGACTCAGAGGGTGGTGAGATGGAATAGCTGTGGAGCTGCGGCTGCGGTCCGGACGGGCGGTGTACAGTACTCGAGCTAGTTTCGTTGAGGGACGGGCCCGCGTCGCCGTGTATTGAAATGTGGGGTACGCCAGTGGATGCAATGTATGGGAGGAGCGCCACGGGCAGGGGGAGGGACAAGCGCACGAGTGGGAAGGGACGGACACACGACCTGGTCTAATGCGTTGCTAATGAACTGCACAATGAAAGCAACGACAGGACAGCACTGGCAGGGCGGAACTTAGTGAAACCGCCAAAGGGAACGGGGACACGCCGCGACGATCAGCCGGGCACGAACCACGATGTGCGCTGATCCCACCCACGAGAACGATATGACTGTAAGAGAAAAAGGTGAGCCGGGGTCGAAGTTGAAGTTTCAACTCGGAGGTTTCCGCCATCAACCGGCAGTTGCCGATTATCGATTTCCCCACGCGCCACCGCTTGAACAAAGACCACCACGATGCCTGAATTACCCCAAGAACTCATCGACGCCATCCTCGAGGAGGTCCCAACGTCGAGCCTAGGAGCATGCGCATTGACCGCGACAGCATTTGTGGCCACCAGTCAGCGCCGCTTGTTCCGCTGGATGTCGCTCACAAACATCCCTGCATATGAGCGCGCGGCGCGTCTCCTCACCTCATCCCCTCATCTGGGTCCGTACTTTATGTGGCTAGCCCTCGATATTCAACACATTCCCAAGAACTATACGGTTCTCAAGTCCATCCTGACGGCGCTCTCAGCGATCGAGCATCTGTCGATTGTAGGCGCCGCGTCGGGCCCCTTCACGCCTAATCAGATCGGGCAGAATCCCTGCTTGGTCGACTTCCTTTCACTACCGACGCTGCGTTGTTTTGCTCTGCAAAATCTCATCGATGTCCCAGCGTCGCTTGTAACGCGAGCATTGGCTTCTTTTGAACAAGTGTTACTGTTCAGGATATCCATCGCCGAGGACGAAGACGCGGGACAGTACCCTTCTCTCGGAGCCCTCTGGTACCTCGGTGTCATCGACGGCGGATACGAGACCATCCTTCCCTTCCTCCTTCACCCGAAGCGTCGGGAATTCATGCAGGACCTGGGGAGGCTCGCCGTTACAATCCCGCCTATCCCCGAGCCCCTCCAGCCCAGATTCAAGGAGCTCTTGGTCTCCTGCGCGAGCACGCTGGAACATTTAACACTGGAATTAGGTTCGTTCTCCCGTACGCATACGTCCTGAAATGCATCTGACATCCTCCCAGAGGAGCCCCCGACCTACCTTCCTCCGCTCCCGGAGATGATATTCCTCGAACTCTGGATCGACGTCGAGCTCACCAAAACCGCAGACGTATTCCACTCCATCATCTCCGCCACTCTCGCCTCTACTCCGCACCTCGAGGTCCTCACCCTCGCCATCCTCGACCGCCCCGCAAACCCGCACCGCCCGCATCGCCAGCAGTGGACCGCGCGCGCACCGGCGGATTGGGCTACTCTGGACGCCATGCTGATGGACAGAGAAGACCTGTGCGAGGTCGAGTTCTCCCTGCGCCATTTCCCGAACGAGCCCGAGCGATATGCGGCCTTCGTTCCGTTCATTCAGGCACATCTTCCCCGTTTGTTTGAGGCGGAGCTGCTCACGTTCAATTATCGAGACTTGATGAGGCATCCGATGGACGAGTTTGCTGTGGATTATTGAAGGTGATGTACTGGCCTGTAATATATTACGATTTTGCCGAAGTGCGAGTGTGTTATCTTGATTTCGTTACTTACCCATATCGTTGTAGTTCAAATTAACCCTGGTTACTTGGCTGGCTCGTTCCCCGCTCCAATAATCTATCAACAGATGTGGTTGCTGAAATTCATTCCTGGTAAACCTCCAGCGAGAAAGACCATGCACACCTTGGAATCCAGCTCAAACTCGAACTCGGACTAAGCTCCAAACTTGCCCGACTTTCAGGCTCATTGAAAATGCAAACGACTGCGTGGTTGAACCGAGAGTCCGAGTCAAGCCGGGTCATATTCGTGGTGGGATGCGCAAACTTGCCAGTTTCTTGCCCGATGTCGGTAAGTTTCCTGGCATATAACCAAAGTTGCAGATCACAGTCTGCTCAAAGGCACAAGAACATGTGATCGACTTCTACTTCTGATTTTGTTCTGATGCAACTCGCACAGCCTTCAACAGCTTTCTATTTAAACCAACAGATGCGCATTTCACTTCTCCCACTGCCCATTGACTCAGAAAAGTCATGCCCGTCTCCTTTACCGTCGCCTCCCATCCCGCAAAACCATTTGCGGGGATGGCCACCGCCCGTGGGCTTACCCCGACACAGCTTCTGGCTGAAGCCTGTCCGCCCCAGTACGAGAACTTCGGCGGCGTGATACGGGGGACCTCCTTCACGAAAAAAGGCGAGGAAGATATGTGAGAGCTTTTGTCAATAATCCTGTCTAGCAAATGAATGGTATTTTTTCAGGAAAGCGCATCTTCTTCGGAAAGAGAGGATGCCCAGACTCCGGCGTCTCAGCAAACTGTTCAGTAGGAAGAAGAGTGATGCGGCGTCTCACTCCTACGTAGCTATATCCAAAGCCACCCCTGCAAGCCCGACCCTTGGTGATGTGGATATTCCGACGGCGCAAGGGTTCGGGAGCACTGTGATTCTGGATGGCCGACCTGCTGTTGAGGTTGCAGACATCGCCCCTCCGCCGCCACCGCCTTCGCCGCCTCCTCCTGCTCAACCGACCGCCCCGACAAGTGCCGCGGATACAGATGTGGCTGAAGATTCAACCTTGATCAAGAACGTCTTCCCGCGGCCAAACGGCTTCGTCGACACGATCATCTCCGCCTACAACCAGCACCAAGCCCTTGTGCTGCGTCCCGACGACGTCTGGATTGCCATCCTCACGCAATTCAACTTCTACGTCAACGCAAATGCCGAGCTCCTCCGCGCCAACTTCGTCGCCCACGATGGCAAGAAGGAGCTCACAGTCACGACCGCCGCTTTCGACGACTTCGGGCGCCTCGCGCGCGAGATGGTGGGCCTCGTCGAGAAGAACATCGTTGATCCCTCGTTGCGCGCGTGGGCGCTACCCGATTTCTCAACCACGACGGTGAACGACACGACCGTCAGTTCAATTCTGCTTATGGCGACGCTCAAGGCGTATTTCGAGTACGTGTACTGCGACGTATGCTGCGGCATCCCGCGCGTGACGCTCGAGGGAGAAAAACGCGACTGGGAGAAGATTCTCCGGCGGCTGGAGAAGTTGAAGGAGTACGGGATGGAGACGATCGCGTGGTATCATCTCCTCGTCCCCGTTATCTCGCGATTCGTGAGAGCTTTCGACGACCCGAATGGCAAGAGCAATGTCGATTTCTGGCAGAATGTCGCCCATTTCGAGCGGGGGGGAAGCGGGCCGAGCTATTACTCGGGTTGGATCACTGCGTTTTGCGTGTTCAGTGACAGGGGCCAGTGGACGGGTCCTAGGTTGAACTCCGTCAGTGGTCTTGTTGATGTTATGATTGTTTTAACATTGCGACTCAGGGCGTCGGATCTGCCGTGGCCCCAGAATCATTGACGGCCCGCCAGTTCTGGTCAGCGTACGGTGGGTACGCCGATGGGCTCACCCTCGATGGGACGCGCTTCCACAAGATCGATTGTGACAATATTCCGCCCAGCTATGCGGAGGTGGACGTGCGCCTTGTCTCCCACAATACCGGGGAAAACACGCTGTGTTCGATGACGGCAGGTGCTGTCGGTATACGAGTCTCCTCCAGCGAGGACTCTAACCTGTCGCCATCTGGGAAAGACGATACCCTTCGCCCGGCCATCGGATGGTGGCTCTTCAACAAGAAATGACTGTAACTCATAGGCCCTTTGTATCTGTATTTTTGTTTCGCCCAAGTTGAACTTGCTTGGACGGAGTGCGCATCAATAATTACTTAGAAGAAGTTAGACCTCCTCGACGGAATAATCAAAAGCAGTAATGGTGAGCGCTTGGCTATCAACGTATACGGTTTCACGTCTCCCGAAGACTGGCTCTCACCCGTTCCAATAATTTCCCGTACTCGTTCCTCCCATTGTCGTCCCTTCCGACACCCCAGAAACCGCCCGTCGTGAAATGCTATTGAAATTGAAACATTTAATTGATAGTGCAAGATACAGAAAAAAGTATAGACACGCACGAGTAGTTCGGCATCACCAGTTTGAAGCAAAAGGCTCTTGAGCTCCGGGTGTTGGCTTAATTTATGCCATACGGCGATTTCCATCTGTGGCGTTCGACAGGCTCTGTAAGTCTGGCGATGCCGGAAGGCGATGCGATGCACCTTCGAAACTCTGATCCTCTCCCAGTCCGAGCGTTGGTGTTCAACGTGGGCCTCGCTGAACGTCAGCGGAGATTTAGAAACAGTTCTAACGCTCTCCGCAATATCTGGGCGATTATCCATGAACTATTGCACGTTATGTGTGAGTGTAAACCCATAGCAGCAGAAATAAATGCGTACCTTGAATGCCTGAAAGAGGTGCTCACAGGTGGGATATAGCTTGCCATTATATTCGACGGGATGTGGAGATCGAGTGGACAAGCCGTGGTATTGATCTTTCCGGTAAGGATAAACATAGACACGCTGGTGCGCTGGCATAGGCTGCGGTGCGGGGTTGCTTGTGGCTGCATCTTGAGCAGATATTATGCCCTTAGCCGTTCCAGCATCTTCCCATACTCGTTTCTGCCATTTCCATCTTTGCCAACGCCCCAGAAATCGCCTGTCGTGGAGTACTACGCAGCGGAGTCAATCGCTAACAATGCAAGCAAAGAACCGATGCACGCACGATAAGTTCAGCGTCACCAGTTGCCAGCAATATCATTTTAAGCTCCGGGTACTGGGAAAATTTATGCCACATGGCCAGCTCTATCTGTGGTTGCGTTGAAAGACAAAGTTTTGGACAGGCGACGGGACGCACTCTCGAAAGTTTCATCCTCTCCCAGTTGGGGTGCTGATGCACAATGTGAGCCCTGCTCATCTTTTCTGGGTGCTTTGCAGTCCTAACACTCTCGGCAATGTTTGGGTGATTGTCCATGAACTAAGACGTTTCGTTGTGTGAATTAACCATTGAAATCAATAACGATTGCTTAGTACACACCCGGAAAGCCTGGAAGAGGTGCTCCGAAGTCGGGTACCCCTTGCCGTTATATGTCACTGGATGGGGGGAGTAGCTGGAAAAGCCGTAATATTCGGTTTGCCGCCGAGGATATAGTAGGATACGCTGCCGCCGGGGCACTGGCTGGGAATTGGAGCTCGGACCTTGCACCGCTGGTTGATCTGCGATCCATCGATGTGACTGGCTTTCGTTGGGCCGCCCACCTGAAAGATACACTGGCTAGGCGGGTATATATATAGGACAGCGCTTGCGATAAACGCAACTGTCTGCGCACCTGATACGACGGCGCGACCACCCTGTCAGTGTTACCGCTCACAGCGGGTTGCGAAAAAGCCACAGGTTGCACGTCATGATGGACATTTCCAAGTTGGCCAACACGGATTCGTTGCTCTTGCAACAGAACACATAACGCTGAGATCTAGAAGCCAAGCAGTATAAATAAATAAGTAAACACGACAGATGAGCGCGAAACATCCCTGAAAGGCATCGGCAACGCTGCCTAAACGCCGATGGAATCCATCAATCCGCTCGAGGCGCTCATCCTGGGTCAATAGCGATTTAAAGAAGCGGCGGGTCTCCTCCTTCTGGACGAAGGACTCTATCTCTGTAAGCAGGCTGGGTAGAAGTCAGCCAGGTAAACGACGGTGCTGTATCTAAGCAATGGCATTGACCGTACACCCACCTGTATAAATCGTTCAGAGGCTGAGCGCAGGCAGACTGGATGAGCCGAGACGCGCTAAACTCTGTGTTCAGTGTCTGCAGGAGTTGTGCGGCGGACTGTGCCAAGACTGCGAGTCGTTGCTTGCATGTGCTGGCTTGCTGGACCGCGGAGATGATGACCTTGAGGGTGCTGAAGGCGAGGGAGAGGCCGGGTACGGGTGTGACGCCCAGTATCATGTCGAGAGCGGTTTGGAGAGTGACCGTCATGGGAGAGGATTGAGAGCAAGGTGCCGTCCAAGAAAAGAAACAGGGCTGTACAGGCAACGGTGGCATCACGTCTGTCAACAGCTCTTCCCGTGGCGTCGTTCAGATTGAAGTCAAAGTAACTATCCAGCCGAGTTATGCGGCGGAATCTGTAGCAATCAGCCCGCCAGATGGTCGTCAAATGCTGAGTGAGTGATAGCCAGCGGCGTTCTGGGGCATGACGTTCCCATTGAGTTCAGGGACCGAATTGGGACCGAATCCGACGACCCAACGTTCGCCTCGCAAAGGAGTCTCCAAGGACCAAGACGAGTCCAAGTCCGCTGCGTCAAATCCCAGAAGCTAAAGAGCTAGGCCGTGAATTGTCGCAACCCAGGTGGAGCGATGTCAGGAAAGACTGTATGTTGGCAAGACGCAAGAGTAATTCGAAATGTGATGCCGACGACGAGTTATCATGCCGTCGATGATTGACTGCTTCGGCCATCATCATACGGATTCCAAACCAACTTTTTCCTTTGGCGGTCGAGTGAAGTATGAGGATAATCACTGTAGGCCCGCTAGCGCGGCAAAGCCCCCTATCCAAGAGGGTGGGGTTGTTTTCTGATGTACAAATGTCGGCTGAAACCTTCGAAACCTCGGGGCCGACGGTGTGAATGGTCACGTCCACTAACGGCCTCGCGTCCTGCGAAGTCTTTGGTTCCAACATAGAGTAACTCTGCAAAGGTAAAACCCAAGGATGCTCAAAGATATGTTTAAAATGTATACACACAGCTTAACACACAGAATAGCAAGAGATCTAGAGAGAGAAAGTAAAAAAGTGGTGCTCAAGGATTCGCTCGGTCGACGCGCAAGCGCGTCAACCAGCTCACATTGAGCACCCCTCGGTCGACACTGCCGCGTCGACCTCAGAAATGCAATCCCCGTACAAAGTGAATGTTTCTTTCTCACGACCATCTCGGGGTGGATTTTGATGGATGACGCAGTGCGCTCCCCATAAACTTTATAGACATCAAGTTGACAGTTGTTCTCGGAACTTCTCGCAAGGTAACCGGAAAGACGGAACAGAGCAGCTGAGTCAACATACGAAAGGAGAGGAAAAATGACCAAAATTTGAGGGAGAAAAAATATGTTTTGATGAGGAGGTAAAACCGAGAGGGAGGTCGAGGCGAAAAAAGTTCATGAGAGAGTTGGTGGCGATGCTAAATCGCACGTGAGGGCGAGAACAATGCGCCACGCAAAAGCACGCAAAGGGACACAGCATCGGCCCGCAAAAGGATCAGTCGGCTTTCGGCCGGCCTTGACCGGCATTCGTCGGGGACCGCGAGGATCAAGGAAATATGCCGTATTTTCATCATTAAGATCATGATTCATTTCTGAGCTGATAGGGCCACCCGATACCCTACTACTAAAGATAGTGGGAATATTACTATGTATCTGCTACCAATTGCACCATTTGAATAGTTGCATCCGCAGTTGGATGATGGCAGTCTCGAAGATACAAATTCGAAATCAAACATTACATCCTGGGGTGTTCCAGTTGGGTTCAATCTCGTATCATACATATAAGATATATCGAGCCGTCGATTACAGCGTAGTCTCCGCGTCGGGGGGTAATTGTTGCTGTGGTAGTACCAACACACAGTTCAGGTTACTCTGTTCACTGAAATGCGCGAAACCAAGATGAATGTCTTTGATGGATCGAATCCTCTGCTCAAGGTCGACACCACGCGCAAAAACCACACTGATCGCTATATTTGTGAGGGAGGGGAAGGCTGTAGCGCTTAGAACGCTCCTCACTGGTGACCAGTCCATCGTCGGTACGACGGGGCCAGTCATGCAAATAACGATTTTAAGTGCGGTGAGGCTCTTTGGTCCCCCGGTCAAAAGACCTGCCAGGAGATTGCAAGCTGGCTCGGCGCTGTGGGCGCCAATTCGAAACGAGATGTCGAGCAGACGAAGGTGCTCCAAGCGAGACAAGGAGTGGATTGAATGGTCTCCGGGAACGTCACTAGAAACTGCGTCACGAAAGAATAAGTAACAATAAATGCCGCCCGAAAAATCCCACCTATCAAGAAAAGTTCGCGGATTGAAGTGGCGACAGAGATAATCTCAGACAGCGGACATGATGTTCGCAGATTCCACGCAATATCGAGAATCTGCAAATCACGGAGCGAGTTTGTCTCGAGAAGCCGTCTTGTTATTCCATCAAACGTCGACCGGTTTAGCCACAAAGTCAATCGTGTCAGTGGCAGCGGCTTATTGAACGGCGCAAGTTTTTTTTCGGTGAGAGAGGGGAGAGCGAGAAATGATAAAGACAAGTCTGTCAACACAGCTGAGCTCACGAGCTGGGAAAACTCTGCCGGGTCTGTGATGTTGCCCAGGGAACAGAGTCTCAAGCAAGTAAGGGGCGAGCGTTGACACAGCGCACAGATGGATTTCCGCAGGTCCTCTGGTAAATTATCCCAATTGCCATTGAAATCACGATGTTGGAACATCAGCGTGAAGTCGGTCATGTCATTGAGGTATCCCAGGGACGCGGCTACACTCGGACATCCTGTCAGCCAGAACCCGGTGACCTCACGGGAGGGAACACCGCGGTCGCTCGAGGATTCGAAGATGCCGAGACATCTGATATAAGTACGGAGATGCGGGGAGTCGATGAGGAGGTTGTGCAATTGGTCGGCGCGACCCTGCGAGGACAGGCGAACATCGCAGAAGATATACGCCTGAGAAGACGGCAGAAAAGCGCGACAGACGAGAGCGCAGGATCGAAGAGTGGGGCGATCCGTGGTATTTTCGCGGATAATAATGTCGATGACCTCCGGCGGTAGACGAGGTATGCCATTGTGGGATTCCGTCGTCAATGGGCTACCGGGATGGGATATTTGGGTTGGCTGGTGGCATGGCTGCCAATTTTGAGACACAAACACGGGACGAAGCCGGGATAAAGCCGCAGATTTCAGGCGGGACCACAACTTCTTGAACATCATTATTCAACCCCTTTTCATCCGAATTAGTTGATAGATCTAAATGCTCAGAAGTACTTACTGAGGAGAATTGTTGGGGCGAGGTCTGCGTAGTAGCCTAGCCGCCGAAAGAGAGGGAAAGGCTCGCGCCTGAAGAAAGCGACGAACATGAGGCGTTTGTACTGCAAGCAAAGGGGAGAACAAGGTGCCGGAACAACGTGGTCGCGGTGTAAATTTGGTTTAAGCTAGACAGATGAGATGTAGCTCGTTGCTGCTTTAAATGACTCGGAGGATGCAAGACATGAAGACCCAGACATCCATGGCGCAAAGCTTTCAGGACCTCCAGACGCCGAAAAATATACAATGATGCTTGATCGGTGTTGATTCTAGGCAGGAAAAGATCCACAGCGGAGCTTTTTGCGCGATCCATGAGTGGACTCAGGCCGGGGATATACAGGACTTGAGTTGACTTGCACAGTCGGTCGACATGGACGTTTGAAGCAAGCCGTTGCACGGCGTCCGGAATTCGATCATTTCGGCCGAACAACAGCCGAACGCTCCTTCTTCCAAACCATCGCGGTTTTTTTAAGGGTCCCTTATCCTAGGTCCCACTTGCTCTCAGGTCAAAGTTTACGATGCCTTTGAGGATCGTAGTGGTCCACCCTGTGGTCCCTTTGCTCTCAGAGATTCGCCTTCGAGACGCGTCCGCTCGTTTTCGCATCGCGTTTTGCATATTCCTTCCGTGAACTCGGCGTCCCTGTAAGCCCTGATACTCTCATGAGCATGTGCGCCTATTGACGTGGGCTTCACTCCTAGGCATTTTCAAAAACGGGGCTTTGCGTAGTTTTTTTTTCCGTGCAAAAGGATTTCCAAGCATACCGTATACGTCCCTTGGGTCCCGGGTTATTGCCGCTGGGCTCGGGTCATTCTGTGGTACGCATCGCCCTTTCTCCCGTTTCTCTGTTTCCTTTCTACGTTTCGTTTTTTTCCACATTTTTTTCTCGTCCACCTTGCTTTTTTTTCGGGCGTATTCCCCTTTGCCCTATTTTACACTACTTTCATCTATCCTCATCCGTTCAAAGCAATGTCACGTCCCCTTCATTTCATCGCGCTTTTTCCCGCTCCTTGCCCTGAAAACCCAATACGAAAACTAATCCTCCTCCGTAGATACACGCGATGACTCCGCACAGCGCACATGGTGTGCGCGCGATGTATCTAGGTCTTCAGGTCCCTTGGCCCTGCCTCGCCACCGTTCGTCTATTCATTATGGAAATCGGTGAGTAGCGCACACATCGTCTTGCCCGGACTTCGTACATACAAAAGATGAGACACCGAGACATTTGCACGTCAGTCGGACTGGGGAGCGCATGCGCTCGTCATGGAGGACCGTAATTACGCATTCACTGATTTTATTATCTCCCTCCCTATCCTCTTCCTTCCGACGTTCATGAGCTTACAATCTATCCAGTGAACGCTCAATGTGGGCAACATACGTCCTCTCTGCGCGTCTGACGCTCCGCCGAGATGGGGATCCGACTCGGACCAATACCGCAAGGACGTCCCTCCCTGGCAGTGAAAGTCGGTGAGTAGCACCCACACCGTCTTGCCCTCTACTTCGTAGACACAAAAGATGAGACATCGAGACATTTGCACGTCAGTCGGACTGGGGGGCGCGTGCGCTCGTCATGGAGGACCGTAATTACGCATTCAGATAATTCACTGATTTTTCTACTATTTTCCTACTTTTCATCTTTTTGTGCCGAGTACGTTCACGAGCTTACAATCTATCCAGTGAACGCTCAATGCGGTTCGAGAGTTGTTCCCTCTGCTTGACGCTCCACCGAGACGAGGATGCGACCAATACCGCAAGAACGACCCTTCATGCTCGTGGAAGTCGGTACGTCGCGCACACATTGTCTTGCCCTCTGCTTCGTACATAAAAAAGATGAGACACCGAGACATTTGCACGTCAGTCGGACTGGGGAGCGCCTGCGCTCGTCATGGAGGACCGTAACTACGCATTCACTGATTTTTCTACTATCTTCTTTCTTCATATGCTCTTCTTCCCGACTACCTTCGTTGCTTACAACTCCTTTAGGACTCGTGTCCTGCCTTTGGTGTACCAAGATCGGTCTTAGTACCGCAGGCCGTCGGGGCACTGACAAGCCTCCGTATCCGTATCAGATCGTTTTGTCGTGCGCCGCCCCATACCATTGCCGCTGGGTACGACGAGATCAGAGCCACGCTCCGTGCGCCTCTACGGCTTGTCGCCTTCAAATCTACATCCAGGGAATCACGTCCCCCGTGGGCAGCAGACTTCTCCCTGTGCTCTCTGCTCGCCGGCCCTCGACGCCGTTTTCGCGGCTTTCGCTGCGCCGCCCTCTCCGATATCTCGTTGCGTCGGAGGGAGGCAGACCGACCATTTGCCTGCGCGCCTTTACACCGTATGACCTTCCAGGACGCTGCCCGCTGCCTGCTTCCGCCATTCCTTCCTTCGTCCTGGCATATCTGCTGGGCACGCGATCGTGCGCGGATGCCGACCCGTGCTGCGCGTAACGTTGTCGCCCTCTATGCTTGCAGCGGTCGGGCAGGAGTCAGCTCGGACGAGAGTTTGATCCAGTGCATCAACGCATTTGGATGACGACCCGGCATCGCCCTGATCGTTCCTCTTCCGCCCCGCCTACGGGAAGCAGATGCGGGTGCATCCGAGCGGAGCCTTCGGTGGAGGGCTGCGGGGGCGTAGGCGGGCGGATGGCGTGCACGCCACTGAAATGGTTTCGGTGATCATGAAGCCTATCTTCCTGCCCAATCCGTGCTCTGCGGCGCCTCCTCACGGTGCATATCACCCTCGGATGGCGATGGTGATTCCAGTGGCTCAAGCTTCGCCTTCTCCTCGTCTTCCTCAGAATCCTCTGCTACCTCTACTGCTGTCACAGTTTACCGAGCGCTGTACCCTACTGCATGTTGGCTGCCTGCAGAGGAGACCTTCGACGATGACGACCACTCGTCGGTCTCTGACCTCGTCGACTGCTCATTGCCCGACTTTCCACCCCACCGTCCTGCGTGTATCCTCCCGTGCGGCCCACCTTGATCGACCCAGCTCTAGCTTAGCTGAGGCGCCTAGCACACGTACTACTGGCGTCGTTAGGAAGGCGGGTCGAAGCAAACGGTTTTGAATACGCTCCGATACAGCAGGGCCCGCCGCGTGAAGTGGAATGTTGCAGTGGGGCCGATGGATGCTGGCACGCATGACAGGCAGCTGCGTCCGCAGTTGCACGCCGCAGTATCGCCCTACTCAACGGCCGCGTACCCAGTTTCCCCGTCCTCTGCCACAATACGTACCGCACGGCGTTGTGCGCATGTCTCCTATTTGTCCGCCTTTCAGTGCGGTGCTGCGTGCGGCATTCTCGTCTGCGCTAATCCACGAAAAGACGAGGAAGATCCCCATGCGAAGGGAGCCCTTCGACATGCTGTTCCTGGTGCGCAGGAATGCTTCAGGCAGCGGCGCATGTTGGATGGGCTCACTCAGCGCCTCTCCCGCTCGTAGACTCAGCCTGCCGACGGCTCAGGTGTCTTTCCATCCACGGCCGAGCAGTGAGCACTGCGTATGTCTACGACGCAGCATGGACGACGGATGACGCGAACGGCCCCTTGCCTCTCCGTGTACACTCCATCCAGCTGCAGCCGCGGCCTCGAGGGTCGTAATGGGACGCGCCCTTTGCGGCCATTCCCCTTCCGAGCTCGCCATCGCCATCCTCCTACCGCTCCCATATCTACCGGCCTCGTTCTCGCCGTCGGTCTTATCGTCACTCCTGCGCGCTCCGTGGCCTCCGGTTCTCATTTTGCACGCAGTGGTGGGTCCGTGCCCACCTGCTCTCGCGCCTGGTCCTTGGCAGCACGTCCCCTCCCCGCGTCGCGCCTTTGTCGCTTGCCTGAGAAGTTCCTGGCGCAGAATCGCCCGCTTCGGGTTTCGCCATTCACGCACGTCGTCTATCCGTTTGTCGTCCGGTATTCTCTTGTAGTCTCGAGAAACCGAGTCAGCGGGGTGAGAGGAAGATGCGGGAGGTGTTGCGAGGCACTATCTGGTACCCACCTCGTTCCCATTGGCTGTTGTTTTGTTGCATACACGCGTTGCCGCGGGCGTCCCTGTCTGTCGCTCCGCCTTTCAATGCAATCGTAGCATCGAGCAGAGAGGGGGTCGCACTCCTCCAGCTTCAAGCAAGGTGAGGATCTCCCAACCCTCCTATTCGGGTATTAATCTGACCAGGTTCATAGACCTCCGGTTTCTCCGCGCACCCCCCTCTTTTGCCTACATCACCACTTCCCCCTTCCTCCGCTTCTCTCTTCCTCACCCGACCTCCCTCACCTCACGTCTTTCTCCCTCCCTCCCACACCGTCTTTCCTTCCTTAGGCCGAGGCACGACCGGCACCCTTCCCCTCCCTTCTGTGTATTCTATGTCTACGTATCACCCATCGTATCCGCATGCTCTCCTCTTCCTCCTCTTTTTCCTCGTCCTACCCTTCTCGTCCTCCGTCCTCCGTATCTACTCTTCTCCTGTAGCGCGTCACTTCGCTTGTCTCATCCTCCCAATGCACATCCATTACTTATCCGCCGGCCTCCCTAGCTTCCTCCTCCCCACTCTCTGAATACTGGACGTGTTTCCCCTCCACACCATGCCCTTGCTCACTCCCTTGCTCCTCTTCCCCTTACCCGCACCTTGTCAACGCTCCCCGCTCTTCCCTTCCCCACTTACGACTCCCGTCCCTGCCAAGTCATCTTCCTCCCCGCTCGACGTGCAGGTTACAGCACCAGCCTTTCCTCGACCACTTGCGACCGGCTGCCGACCTCTTCTCCCTTCCTCTCTCCCCAATCGACGCGCAGGTTACAGAGGCGGTTTCCCGACAGCCTCTCGCGTCTCACCTCTCCTTCCTCGCCAGGTATTTTACAGCGTAATCGCCTTCCGTCCGCAAGCTTCACTATGCGGCTCATCCTGATTTCATGGCCGTCGTCCGACCTCGTACCTCGCGCCTCCCTCCCGCCGCCAATCTTTGACGTGTCTTCAAAAAAGAGTGTCTATGCACCGTATCAGCCCTCCGCGACCCGTTCCCCCAACACGCTCCTCCGCTAAACCCGTCAACGGCTGCCGTATACCGATGATCAATTGAGAAGGCCGGGGGAGGTCGTGCACGGGGCACGGAGGCACGAGCGCGAACACAGACACAGACACAGGAGGCGAGCGAGCACGCTGGCAGTGGAAAACAATCAGCGCAGCCTGCGCGTCGCGAAGACGAGGTACGGAATCAGAAAAGCCGGGTGAGGTGGGGAATGGAGACACGAGGGAGCATGAAGGTGGAAGGAGCCGAGAAGGGAGAGGATACATGCGCGTCGGTGCGAAGTATTGATAGGGGACCGCGTGCTGAAGACAGAGGGGAGGAGCACGAGCACGAGGGCCAGGGCGATCACGAGCATGAGCATGTCCCCTTCTTCTCCGCATCTCGTCCGACTCATTCGCCGATCTTCCCTTCCCCTCCTCCGCATCTCCTGAACCCGCGCTCCTCCCTATCTCGCGTCCGGCTTGTGCTCGCCGTCGTGCTCCTCCTCTCCTCTCCTCTCCCTCTCGCCAGCCGCCGACGTATCCCCGAATCCGCGCATTTGCCTTCCTGCTCGTACTTCCGTCTGTGTCCATTTCCGCGCCTTCCCCTTCCCCCCTTCCGCTCGTGCTCGTGCTCGCCCTCGCGTCCTTCTCCTCGCCCTCCTCCCGCCGACGTATTCCCGTCCTCCCGTCCCACTCATTCGCCGATCTCCCGTTCCCTTCCTCCGCATCCCGCGTCCTCAGGGCTCGTGCTCGCCTTCGTGCTCTGCTCACGCATGTTACTGTCCCGCCATTCACCCTCCCGCCGACATATTCCCGAATCCCCGGATCCGCCCATTCGCATTCGCCTTCCTCGCGTCTGTCTTCGTCTCCGTCTCCCTTGAAGGCGTCCTCTCTTCCCTACTCTCCCGATTCGTTCTTCACCGGCTTCCTTCTCGGAGATCTGGACGCACACACACTGTGCTGCATCTCGCGTCGTCTGCGTGCCGCCTCGCCTGAAATGATACTCCATCATCTCGCGTCCTCATGTTCTCCTGTTGCCTCTCCTCCCGCAACTCGGCCACCTACTTATCTACCCCGTACCTACCTATATCTATTCCACCTATACCCCCGCCGTACATGTATCCTCTCAATCGACGAGACGCGCATATCCCTTGCCCCTGTGCTCTGTACTGTGTAGGCACCGTAACGTACGAATTCAAGTGAATAAATCCGTCTTTCGTCTTTCGTCTTTCGTCTTTCGTCTTTCGTCATCCGTCCCAACTCTTTCGTCTCCCCGGTCGTGAGCGCGTGAGCCCTACACGGCACTCGAATTTACCCCCTTCTTCGGATTCTCCAGCCATTGTCAAAGTTGTCGAAAAACAATTGTATAGCGGGTTATGGCAGATATAGATGGAAGGTGGAAGGTGGAATAAACAACAAAAAAAGTTATAACAATAGGGTAAATGTCCGCCGTCCGCCGTCTGCTGGCTGGTAACTCCTCCCCTTCCTCCACCGCTCCCACTCTGCGTTTACACACACTCCCACATTCCCGTCCCCGAAGACGCCGTACGACTCCGCTCCTCCCTCCTCCACACGTACGACACTCCAAACGACACCTCCCCATCCCTCCCCGTACGACTACTCGACACGCGCTCCCGTGCAGGGAGCGCGCGTTGTGGTCGTATAATAAATAAATTGTTTATTGTTGCTGGTTAGCTTCGTGTTTCTTCTTCTTCTTCTCCTCCTTCTTCTTCTCTTCTATACCTCCTCATCCCCTCCCCGCTTGGTTATCGTACACTCCCTGTCTTCTCTACCACGCGCCTATAACGACGCTGACCGCGCATTGCCCTCGGTGGGAGGAGACGGCGGTCTCCGAGCAGGCGACGACGCAGAGGCGGAGGCAGATCGTTTAGGTGCGGGTGCAGGGGGAGAGGGAGGGGTGGGGCGGCGGTACGTCTGTAAGAGAGGGGGGAGGAAGGTCAGCAAACGGTGAGAGGGGGGGAGGGGGGAGAGGGAGGGAGGAAGGGGAAGGTGACGTGAAGAAGGGCGCGCCAGGCACGGAAGGAGAATCGGAGGGCAGGGGAGGACATGAGATGAGATGAGTCGGGAGGGATAAGGAAGGCGCCGAAAGACGACGCAAGTGGTATGGGGAGATGTCGGAAAACGGGGCAAAGGTGGGGAAAGCGAGGAACAGCGAATGACGAAAGCGCGCAAGGCACGGATGATACATGGAGAAAGCGCGGAGCGGCGACGAGTGGTGTTGTGGTGCTGGTGGGGAGGAATGGGGATGGGGATGTAAGGGAATTGTGGAATTGTGGAGGTGACGGTAAAGGGAGCAATGAGGAATGAGGAACAAGGGAGTAGTGGGGAACGGCGTTGGAGTGGGATGGTATCGTGCCGTATCGTATCGTATCGTACGACAGCGATTGTGGAGGGTGGAAGGTGGAGACGCGATAAATGCACTCCATATCTCCGCGACTTGGTGGCTCCATGACGAAATCATCCAAGTGCGTGGAGGGAAAGAGTGCGGAAAAAGAGTGGGAGTGGGAGTGGGAGGAATAATCGGGGAAAAGGCACGGAGGTAACGAAGGCGATAAGAGATAGCAACGACGGCGACGTGTAGCAAGTGAGGGATGGAATAAAAAAGGCGAGGCGAGGCGCGCCCCGTAACGAGAACGGGGAGCGGGGATCGAAAATGGATGGAGAGATGGATGGACGGATGGATGGAAGAAGCGCGGAAAAAAGATATGTGATGGTGGGAATGGCGTATGTGATGGGTCGGAAGGGGTGACGTGGCAGTGGGGATTGAGGGAATGGGGCCAAACGAACAGGGCGTAATGCAGATAATGCAGATAAGGGTAGGGCGGGTACGTGAGGAAGGGAGGGAGGGGTACGTGGAGGGTGAAAAGGAGACAAAGGGAGGGAAGACAATGGGAGTAAATGGGAAAAAAAAGACGAAACAATTGGGAGGAAAATGGCAAGGCAAGCAGGGAGGGACGGAGGGCGGGGCAGGAGAGGAATACGCACATGACGGCTCATAATCATCTTCGCCATCGACACGGGCGTCTGGCTCTCGTATATCGCCGGTACTACACGCCCCCAAAAACCCATCAGTATCTCCCCCCCACCATCACTAAAAGAAAAAGACGTACGCGGTGCCTCGATATTAGCCCGCGCGCGGGGCGTAGCGAAGCCCACACCCCGGCCGCCGCGGTAGACGTGGCGGCCGCGCATGGCGGGGGGCGGGACGGCGTTGAGCGCGATGGGGATCGTCAGGTCCGAGGCTGATACGGCGGGGACGGGCAAAGGGAGGGTCTCCCAGCTGAATAGGCCGAGCCAGGAAGTGCGTTTCGCCTGTGCCGGGGTAGCGTCATGCTTATCGGTGGGCGAGGCGGGGACAGTCTTTTCGCTCGCGGGGAGCGCTGACGAAGCCGATGCCGAAGAGAGGACCTTGGGGAGGACGAAGGCGCGGAGGACGGACCGGACCACGAGGAGGAGGGTGAGCGTTGCGAGGACGGCGAGCGTCAACCGCACGGAGGAGGCCCATGCCCAGGAGTGCGGGCCGTGGGAGAGGGCGGCGGGTGCGACGAGGTCGAAGGGGTGGGCGTGCGCCGGGAGGATGAACATCTTGTCTGGTCTGCTCTAGGTCTCGACGACGGGGAGGGCGGAGACGCGGACGGGTGACGAGACGACGGCGGGAGAGACGACGAGCGTGAGGATTTAATTTGATGGGGGTCCTAGATATATGCGGTCGGCGCTATCCGGCCGTTGCGAACCGGGGGTGATCCGGAGACCAAGGCAACTCCGAGTCTTCTCTCCGTGCCCGACGCTTTTGGGTCCCCTCCTGATTCACTTTATTCCCTTTATCCGCTTTATGCGCTTTATTCAGTCGTCTCTACACAAGTATCCAACGCCCTCCCCTATCCTCCCTTTTTTCCTCGACTTGAATAGAGCGAAAATTCCCCGGCGCGCGCACGTCATATCGTTCGCGTGGGGTGGATCAGCGCACATCGTGGGTCATGCTCGGCTGATCGTCGCGGCGTGTCAAGCGTGCTGACGTCCCCGTTGGCGGTTTCATTCCGCGCGTTCATTGTGGTGCTCGAGGCTTTCCGCTCATTACTTAGCAACGCGGCGACGCCAGTTAGGCCCGGTTCCCACTCGTGTGCCTGTGTCCCTCGCCCTGCCCGTGGCGCTCTTCCCATGAATCGCATCGCGTCCACTGGTGTACCTGGAGTTTGAAGACACGGCGACACGGCGACACGGCGCCGTCCCTCAACGAAACTAGCTAGCTCGATACAACGCCCGTCTTGGCCGCAGCCGCAGCTCTACAGCTATCACCTCGAGTCGCTACCTGAAGCCTCATCTCCGACCTCCGACCCTCACCCGGAGGAGCAGTCATCGGATTAACCTCTGTTCCCGTGCCCAGCGCGAATCGTGAACTGCCTAATCCGAAGGTCATTGTCGCGTGAGGTACAGTTGGGAAGGGTGCGAGTACGAGCACCGATAGGGCCACGTATCCTGACTATGTGTTCTACTGACGTCGGTTTATCGACGTCTTCCGTTCCTCGACTGCTCGCGGATACCGTGACGCAACACGCTCGGATGTGTGCGCAAGTACCTGGTCTTGGGTTTTGTAGTTAGCCAGATGAGCTGTCCGCTAGCGCTCCCTGGCGTCCCGCCCTAACCGCTACGTGCCGTCCTGTCCGCAGATTTTTAATTTACCGCGGTAACCATGCCCTTAATCTCAATCTCACCTCCCGCGGCACCTCAGTCAATAATATCAATATTCCTTTCTTTGCCCCTTACCCTCCACTCCCCTTCCCTTCACGCAAATCTATCTCTTTTCCCTCCTCCGGTACAACCATCTCCGGCGCGTCTAATCCGCATCGCCGCGCCCGGCGGCCCTCCAACCACGCGCTAGCAGCAGCTACATGTATTTGAGCCGTGAACTTTATCCAAATTTGAGAAACTTATTGCAAGAAGAGAGAGAGAGAGCAAGAAGAAAAAAATGACGAGTCGACGACTTTCGGAACCAGTACAGTACCTTGAGTCGAACAAGGTCTTCGGGGTGCCAATTCAAATCAATGAACGTTGAGGGGCCCCGTGAGGGGCGGTACACCATGCTGCTTCTCATACCCACTCCTGGGAGCCGTCAAGTAGTGTTGAATCGGAAGAGGAACAGAGCACAAAAGAAAAACAAGATTGCAGAACTGAGGGAGAGCAGCACCTTGGATCGAACAAGGTCCTCCGGGTTAACCTCGGCATATGCGTTTACATTATCTATAGCAGCCCCGCGTGCGTCGATACACCGTACTGCCTCTCATACCCACTCATTTGAGCGGTGAGGTGCACCTGAATTTAGCAGAAGACGGGGAAGGAAAAAGTGTCGCAGATGAAGAAACAGAGCAGTACCTTGATTCGAACAAGGACTTCCGGGTTGAATGGTGCGCGAAACACTCAACTAAGTCCGGGGTGCAACCAAACACCATACTGCTTCTCTTTGCAGTATTTCAACTTGCCTGAGTGGCACAGATTCCGAGAACCGGGGGGAAAAAGACCGCGTGCTGGCAAGGATAGAGCAGTACCTCGAATCGAACGAGGTTCTCGGGGTTACCCATCAAATGCTTAAAGCAGAAAAGCAGAGAAGCCCCGTGTGCAACCATACACCATACTGCTTTCTACAGTGAGCTATTTGAGCGGTCAAGGGCACCCAAACTTGAAAGAGAAGGGGAAAAAAAGACCGCAGGCTACCAAGGAGAGCAGTACCTTGATTCGAACAAGATCTTCGGGGTTAATCTCGGTGTGACCATTACCTATTGAAACCCCGCGTGCATGCATACACCATACTGCCTTGTACACCGTATTTCAAGCCGAGTGAATCCGGTCAATTCTAACGGAGTGCGACCAAAAGAAAGGGGGGAGGAGGGGAAGTTGTAACGAAGAACCTGAAAAAGCAGCACCTTGGAACAAGGTCCTCGGGGGTAATTTCGGTGCGACCATTATTTATTGAAGCCCGTTTGCGTCGATACACCATACTTATATACGTACCCACTCCTGGAAGCCGTCAGGTGCTGTTGGATCTGAAGAAAAGCTGGGGTAGAGCAGTAAGTGCCTTCGAAACAAGGCCCTCGGAGTCAATTAGCATCGTCACCATCTGTATGTATCAAGCCCCGTGTGCATGAGACACCATACTGCTTGCTATGTGTTTTCAAAGGGCGAGACAGTGAAGGCGGGAACACAAAAACAGAACAAAAAAAGAACCGCCATCGAACGACTTTAGAGCAGCACCTTGATTCGAACAAGGACTTCCGGGTTGAATAACTGCCGATGTATGGGACTAGAGAAACCCGGCGTGCAGCATTACACCATACTGCTTCTCTTCGCAGTATTTCAACCTGGGTGAGTGGCACAAACGCAGGAAATGGAAGAAAAAGACCGCAGGCTACCAAGGAGAGCAGTACCTTGATTCGAACAAGGGCCGCGGAGTTACACTTCGAATGGTCCAAATCAGAGAATTCCGGTGTGCAACCCTGCACCATACTGCTCTATACACCTCCTTGTTTACGTTGTGCGGTGACCCTGAAAAGAGCAGAAGACGGGGAAGGAAAAAGTGTGCCTGATGAAGACAGAGCAGTTGCTTGATCGAACAAGGACTTCCGGGTTGAATAAATGCGGACGTATGGGACTAGAGAAACCCGGCGTGCGGCATTACACCATACTGCTTCTCTTTGCAGTATTTCAACTTGCCTGAGTGGCACAGATTCCGAGAACCGGTGGGAAAAAGACCGCGTGCTAGCAAGGATAGAGCAGTACCTCGAATCGAACGAGGTTCTCGGGGTTACGCCTCAAGGGTAGCGAAGCAGCGAAGCCCCGTGTGCAGCGGTACACCATACTGCTTCCTGAACTGAATTATCTGAGTGGCGAGGTGCACCTGAATTTAGCAGAAAGCAGGGAGGAAAAAAGTGTCGCAGAACGAAGATAGAGCAGTTGCTTGAGTCGAACAAGGTCCTCGGGGTTACGCCTCAAGGGTAGCGAAGCAGCGAAGCCCCGTGTGCAACGTTACACTATACTGCTTCCCACATTTTATTATTGGCAGTTGGGTATGCGAAATTCAAGAGACTTCAGGGAGCGGAGAAAAAAGCGACCAGGACACGAGGATAGAGCAGTACCTCGAGTTGAACGAGGGCCTCGGGGTTACACCTAAAGGGTAGAGAAGCAGCGAAGGAAAGCCCCGTGTGCACATACTGCTTTTTATACTGGATTATTTGAGCGGTGAAGCCGGCCCGAATTCAACAGATGCGTGAGGGAAAAAATTCCTGGTACCGTTTACGGAACCAGGTCTCAAAAGCGAGAAGCAAAAAAACCGATCATACAGATCAATAAGTCAATAACATAACAAACTAAAGTAATTAAATAAATAAAACGACAATCAATCCTTGTATGGAAATGCAGTGCACACAGATAAGCCAAAGAGAATAATACTAACCACAGCGCGCCCACGCACCCTCCTTATGCAACATTTCACCGGTATGTGGGACTACAGACTCACCAAGGCAAATTTTTGAATCAAAAAATCCCGCAACACTGAGCAGTGAGATCTGAGTGGGACGTGGCGTTATAAAGTTCGACTTTTAATGTCAGCATGCCGGGCGGAGCAGAACTTCATGAACCAAACTTTTCGTTCACCTTTGTGCTCCAGCTGCCAGTGTTTCCCACCACCAAGGAAGTCGAAAGAAAGCGGTGGGTAATGACCAGGGCTGCTTATTCGTAAAAGTCAAACCGAATTTTGACGCATCCTGATTCCTACTAGTAGCATCTCTCACTGTCCTGTAAGTATATTGCCAGAGATAAAATTACCACCTCCAGAGGTTGTGCATTGGAAGCTGCGCGCGGGAGAGGGATCCCGACGATCTCACTGGGTGTCGGAGCCACGATGAATACAAGAACTTAGAATGGAGAGTCGCTGAAGGAAATGTTAGGCTCGTACCAACCGTTATTGTGCTGGAAGTAATGACGGGCAAGTATTACTTACAATAACCACTTATAGCAAACAATACTTGCCCGTCATTGTTTCCCCGCTATAATGGCTGGTGCGATGATGCACACCAGCTCGCGCTGTGCACGAATACACCACTCCGGAGGCCTATCGGTCCGGATTTTGGATCATTGACATCGTACGACCTCGCGGCACTCGAATCAACGTCCTCCGGAGGCTCGGAGGGTGTCTTGCACTCAACACAGACCATTCGACATATCGTTAACTCAAGTCCGGAAGTCTCACGGTTGAACCTTCCTAATCCGGACGCGCGTATCAACTCCGGAATCTCCTTTCGTAACTCGACCGCGACGTTCCCACATACTATTATGCCCAACGGGTCTGCATTTTCCCAATGGGTCTGCATTTCGCATTTTTCTCCCTCCCCTCTTACTCTATCCCCCCGGAGTCTTTTGGGATCCTTTCATGTACTAGTAGCCTGTATAAACCTGAAATTTCTAAGGGATCCCAGAAGGGAGTCGACAGGGACGTGGTCGCCGGTCCATCAGTTCTGATGGATTTCGACACCATACCCATTTTCCCGTACGACGCCTGACTATAGAAATCTGAGGATATTTGAGAGGAACAACCTATTCAATCCCAAAGGTTCTGTCTCTTACAATTTTCTTGCCGGGGACCAGTTGCTGCATATTCAGCAGATACAGTGTTTAGTCACGCAGTGTCACAACCAAATTTCAGTGTTCGAAATGTCACGTCCGATCCACTTTCTCTCAATCTCGCAGCACCCGCTCCCCGGCAAGAAAATCGCAAGAGACAGAAGCTCTTGAATTCGGTTGATTATGCCTCTCAAATATTCTCAAATTTCTGCTGGACGGCCTCGTACGGGAACATGGGTGTGGTCCCAAAATCCATCAAGATTGATGGACCGGGGACCGCATCTCAGTCCACTGCCTTGTCGGATCCCTTAGAAATTTTGGATTTGGAGAGCCTACCAGTACATTAAACTATCCCGGAAGACTCCGGGAGGATAGAGTAAGAGGGGATGGAGAAAAATACGAAATGCAGACCCATTGGGAAAATGCAGACCCGTTGGGCATAATAGTACGCCTTATTTCCTCATGCTACATATCCCCTTTCTCTCTCCCAGTTTACTATAAATACCCCGAGTACTTACAATGTAAACTCAGTCTACTGCACCCCACTGCAATAAAGCTCACTTCCACTTTTCCCATCCATCGCTCTCGTCGTCCTCGCCTATCGCCTATCGTCCTCGTCTATCGCCCATCGTCCTCGCCATATCGTTCGCGTGGGTGGAATGGGATCAGCGCACATCGTGGTTCGTGCTCGGCTGATCGTCGCGGCGTGTCAAGCGTGCTGACGTCCCCGTTGGCAGCATTCCGCGCGTTCATTCATTGGTCAATGGTTTCATTGTGGTGCTCGAGGCTTTCCGTTCATTACTAATTAGCAACGCGGCGACGCCGGTTCCCACTCGTGTGCCTGTGTCCCTCCCCCTCCTCGTGGCGCTCTTCCCATGAATCGCATTGCATCCACTGGCGTACCCCGAGTTTGAATACACGGCGACACGGCGCCGTCCGTCAACGAAACTAGCTAGCTCGATACACCGCCCGTCTTGGCCGCAGCCGCATCCCATCTCACCACCCCGACTCGCTACCTGAAGCCTCATCTCCGACCCCCGACCCTCACCCGGAGGAGCAGTTATCGGATTAACCTCTGCTCTCGCGCTGTTCCCGTGCCCAGCGCGAATCGCGAACTGCCTAATCGGAATCCGAAGGGGGTCATGCTTCCACTCCAGCTCGTCAAGTGCGGTGTATTGGAATTGCGAGAAGCTGGCTCGCCATAGGGCCACGTATGCTGTATCCCTGATGTCACTGACGTCTTCCGTTCCTCGACTGCTCGCGGATAAACGATACGCTTGGCTGCGTTCAACTTCAAGTGCCTAATCTAGCTGGGCACGGGCTGTTCTGCTAAACGAGCGGCCCGCTACGTGCCGTCCTGTCCGCAGATTTTCAATTCACCGCCCTTAATCTCTTGATCTCGTCCGCGGCACCTTAATCATCCACGCTGCTTTGTTTGGCCCTTCCACGTCTCTACCTCTATGCCTTTACCTCCACTGCCGCCCCCGCCCTAGCCTCCCTTCACGCAACTCTATCTCGCTCCTCCGGTACAACCATCTCCGGCGCGTCTAATCCGCATCGCCGCGCCCGGCGGCCCTCCAACCACGCGCTAGCAGCAGCTACAGCTACATATACTTATTACTCGGTGCCGTCCCCCCGGAGGCCGGCGCATCAATCCGTGTCTAGCGCAACTATACAACGTTCAGTCCCAATCCTTCCCGCGAAAGACGCCTCATGCCCGCCTATAGCTCCCCAAACGGGATCTATTCAACACTCAACATTCAACAACACTTAACATCCGCCTTGATATTCGACTACGGCCTCGCTATTTCGTTGACCATGGATGCATATCCTCTTATCTTCTCATCCGCTTATCAAGGACAGCTAGTCCGCCGCCATCGAATTGAATTTCGGCCCGTCCTGCACGCAAATCCTTGTGTACATGTATCGCGTCCCCTATATGCCTGCGCTCAAAGCTCTGAGCTCAAGCTTCTCAACCAACTCCGTGGACGTTCCATACTGATGTGGCTCACCCTCCCGTTTTTAAGCGATGTTATTCGGATTTCACCGCGAAGTCCTGACCGTAAAAAGTCGAATTCGGAAAAGGGTCAGAGCAGTACCTGGCCTCAGGGTAACATTTCCCTTCGATACGCCCCGCAGTGGTACACCATACTGCTTTCTTTACTCGATTATTTGAGCGGTGAAGTGCACCCAAATTTGAAAGTGAAGAAAGAAAGAAAAGAATGACACAGAGTGGGTCAGAGCAGTACCGTGGTTCGAACAAGGTCCTCGGGGTTACGCCTCAAGGGTAGCGAAGCCCCGTGTGCGGCGATACACCATACTGCTTTCTCTATTCCTGTTTTGTGTTCACTGAGTGAGTGCAACAATCTTGCGGAGTGGAAAAAAAAATGGTGGACGGCTCAAGGAAGAGCAGCACCTTGAGTCGAACGAGGACTTCCGGGTTGAATAAGTGCGGACGTATGGGACTAGAGAAACCCGGCGTGCGGTATTACACCATACTGCTTTCTTTACTCAATTATTTGAGCGCTGAGGGACCGTTGAATCACAGACTCCCAGAAAAATATGTGAAGTGCTTGAAAGACAGAGCAGTACCTTGATTTGAACAAGGTCGCGGTTACTCCTCGCAACACTACGTAGAGAAGCCCCGTGTGCATCGATACACCATACTGCTTTCTATACTCACTCCGGGAAGCCGTCAGGTACTGATCAATTGCAAGAGGAAAAGGCAGAAAAAGTCGAAAAGCCGCCCGAGCAGTACTTCGAGTCGAACAAGGACTTCCGGGTTGGATACGTTGTTCCGCGACAACGGGATTAGAGAAACCATTACACCATACTGCTTCACATACCCACTCCTCGTCAGGTGGTATTGACTATTGAAAAGAATCACGGAATCCAAGAAAAAGGCGAAGAGCAAGAGAGAGCAGCACCTTGAATCGAGCAAGGACTTCCGGGTTTCAATATGTTACATATTCCACTGCAATTGGGACCAGAGACACCCGGTGTGCGGTGTTACACCATGCTGCTTCCTTGTGCTGCATTTTAACCTGGGCAAGTGCTGCAAAATTTGCGGAGTCCAACGAAAAAGAATGTGGACCTTTCACGAGACAGCAGCACCTTGATTCGAACAAGGTCCTCGGGGTTACACTTCGAATGGTCCAAATTAGAGAATTCCGGTGTGCAACCCTGCACCATACTGCATCAGCCTTTTGACAAAAATCTTGCGACCTTTTGGGCCTTGTGAGCTTGTCGACAAGCTCGCAAGGTCAAAAAGGGTCAAAAGTGAAAAAACACCCGTCATGAAACTGCATATGACCCCCAGATCACCAGGTGAAAAAAAAAAGTTTTTGGGAAAATATATGACCTTGCGAAAAAACCATCTCAGTTTGCGACCTTGCGACCTTGCGAAAACTTTGGTGTAGCTTGTGACCTTGTGATGCTTGTACAAGCATCACAAGCAAAATGTCAAAAGTCTGATGTGCTTCCTACACCTCCTTGTTTAAATTGTGAGTTGCACCTGAATTTAGCAGGAGACGCGCGAGGGGGAAAAAATATGTCTGAAGAAACATCAATGAGAGCAGCACCTTGAGTCGAACGAGGGCCTCGAGGCTAAATTCTTCGATCAACGCTACGTAGAAAGCCCCGTGTGCAGCGGTACACCACACTGCTTCCTGAACTGAATTATCTGAGTGGCGAGGTGCACCTGAATTTAGCAGAAAGCAGGGAGGAAAAAAAGTGTCGCAGAACGAAGATAGAGCAGTACCTTGCCTCGAACAAGGTCCTCGGGGTTACAGGGCAAACATTTGAGTTGACATAGAGAAGCCCCGTGTGCGGCGGTACACCACACTGCTTTCTACACTCAATTATTTGAGCGCTGAGGGACTGTTGAATCGCAGACTCGTGTGAAGTGCTTGAAAGACAGAGCAGTACCTTGATTTGAACAAGGTCCTCGCGGTTACTTTTTGCAACACTACGTAGAGAAGCCCCGCGTGCATCGATACACCATACTGCTTTCTATACTCACTCCGGGAAGCCGTCAGGTACTGATTAATTGCAAGAGGAAAAGGCAGAAAAAGTCGAAAAGCCGCCCAGTACCTCGAGTCGAACAAGGACTTACGTTATTCCGCGACAACGGGATTAGAGAAACCCGGTGTGCGGCGTTACACCATACTGCTTCACATACCCACTCCTCGTCAGGTGGTGTTAACTATTGAAAAGAATCACGGAATCCAAGAAAAAGGCGAAGAGAAAGGCAGGGCAGTACCTTGAGTTGAACAAGGACTTCCGGGTTTCAATATGTTACATAGTCCACTGTACCTGGGACCAGAGAAACCCGGTGTGCAGCCTTACACCATGCTGCTTTCCTGGCTATCAGTAGCCATCTAAATGTTGGTTAATGCTACACAAAAGAAAAACAAGACTGCAGAACCTGCGGGAGAGCAGCACCTTGACTCGAACAAGGACTTCCCGGTCGAAGTGGTAGTTCTAATTTCAATAGAGCCTGGCGTACAACATTACACCATACTGCTTTCTCTACTCAATTATTTGGGCAGCGAAGTGCTGAATCGCGGATTGCGCGGAATCCAAGAAAAAATGAGGGACAACACACATAGTAGTACCCTGATTTGAACAAGGACTTCGGGAATAAGGTTTCATCCGCCGCGTCCCAAGAAACTCCCGTGTGCTTTGCTTCGATACACCATACTGCTTTCCCGAGCTGTATTCCATCCAACCTGGGTGAGCGGCACAAATTCTGAGAACTGGGGGGGAAAAGACCTCATGCTACTTGAGTCGAACGGGTTGAATACGTTATTCGGGATCAGAGAAACCCGGCGTACAACACTGCACCATACCGCTCTATGCACCTCCTTGTTTAGGTTCACTGAGGTGACCCTGAAAAGAGCAGAAGACGGGGAAGGAAAAGGTGTGCCTGATGAAGAAACAGAGCAGTGCCTTGATTCGAACAAGGACTTCCGGGTTGAATAACTGCGGATGTATGGCCATGGCACTAGAGAAACCCGGCGTGCGGCATTACACCATGCTGCTTTCTATACTCACTCTGGGGAGGCGCCAGGTACTGATGAATTGCAAGAGGAAAAGGCAGAAAAAGTCGAAAAGCCGCCAGCGCAGTACCTCGAGTCGAACAAGGACTTCCGGGTTAAATACATTATTACGCGACAACGGGATTAGAGAAACCCGGCGTGCAGCATTACACCATACTGCTTCACATACCCACTCCTCGTCAGGTGGTGTTAACTATTGAAAAGAATCACGGAATCCAAGAAAAAGGCGAAGAGCAAGAGAGGGCAGTACCTTGAGTCGAACAAGGACTTTCGGGTTGAATATGTTATTCCACTGCAATTGGGATCAGAGACACCCGGTGTGCAGCCTTACACCACAGTGCTCTCTTAAGCTGTATCTCAAGTTGGGTAAGTGCTACGAAATTTGGGGAGTCCAACGAAAAAGAATGTGGACCTTTCACGAGACAGCAGCACCTCGAATCGAACAAGGAGTCCAGGAATAATTCTTCAAGCCTTCACCGACGTCTCAAGAAACTCCCATGTGCATGCATACACCATACTGCTTTCTTTACTCAATCATTTGAGCGGTGAAGTACACCAAAATTTGAAGAACAAGGGGAAAATGCAGGAGGGCCTTGAACAAGAGCAGTACCTTGATTCGAACAAGGTCCTCGGGGTTACGCCTCAAGGGTAGCGAAGCAACGAAGCCCCGTGTGCGGCGGTACACCATACTGCTTTCTTTACTCAATTATTTGAGCGCTGAGGGACTGTTGAATCACAGACTCCCAGAAAAATATGTGAAGTGCTTGAAAGACAGATCAGTACCTTGAGTCGAACGAGGGCCTCGAGGCTAAATTCTTCGATCAACGCTACGTAGAAAAGCCCCGTGTGCGGCAGTACACCATACTGCTTTCTATACTCACTCCGTACTGCTTTCTATATCAGGTACTGATGAATTGCAAGAGGAAAAGGCAGAAAAAGTCGAAAAGCCGCCAGAGCGGTACCTCGAGTCGAACAAGGACTTCCGGGTTGGATACGTTATTCCGCGACAACGGGATCAGAGAAACCCGGCGTGCAGCATTACACCATACTGCGTCACATACCCACTCCTCGTCAGGTGGTGTTAACTATTGAAAAGAATCACGGAATCCAAGAAAAAGGCGAAGAGCAAGGCAGAGCAGCACCTTGAGTCGAACGAGGGCCTCGAGGCTAAATTCTTCGATCAACGCTACGTAGAAAAGCCCCGTGTGCAGCGGCACACCATACTGCTTTCTACAGTCAGTTATTTGAGCGATGAAGTACCCCCATCTGAAAAGGAAGAAGAAAAAAGCACGACTTGTTGGACTGAGCAGAGCAGTACCTTGAGTCAAACGAGGTCCTTGGGGTTACTTTGAGCTAGGAGTCAGACAAGAGAAGGCCCGTGTGCATGCATACACCATACCGCTTCTCATACTCAATTATTCAAGCAGCGGAGCGCACTGAAATCGGGAAGAGAAGTGAGGCAGAAGAGTCCCATGACAAAAGCAATACCTTGATTCGAACAAGGTCCTCCGGGCTCAATGGTTTGTGAGATATTTAACTAGACCCGGTGCGCAACCATACACCATACCGCTTTCTTTACTCAATCATTTGAGCAGTGAAGTACACCAAAATTTGAAAAAGAAGAGAGAGAAAAAACCGACGACTGGGTGAAAGCAGAGCAGCACCTTGAGTCGAACAAGGTCCTCGGGTTTACAGTACAACTAGAAATGTACTGGCTGATGACACTGAGGGCAGCACCTTGATTCGAACAAGGTCCTCGGATTCAGATGGAAGAGTCACTGAAATATTAATCCTTGTGTACGCATATACCATATGCTCAATTATCTGGGTGGGGAGGAACACCTGAAGTTAGCAGAAACAAGGGAGTTGCCACCCTGCTTCCATTTCATCCTCTTGAGTCTTGGAGCGCCAGATTTTTCACCCATAAAAAATCCTAATGTGAGATTGGTTGAAATCACAGATTCCCGGCCGCTGAGTGGGTGATAGCACGGTGATTTCGAGGTAGCTTACATAGTTTTCCAAGGGGTAGTGTAACAAACACCACAGTTTGTGCCAAAGCAATCTTCGAGTCCACCGGTCTTTCTCCCTCTCGCGAGGGTTCAATTCATACAGGCGCTTCAGCGCGTCTTACGATCTGCCTATTACGCCCGTATGGTTGAATTTGCATTGACAGTGCCAAATCGTAATTGAGTGACATCCCGCTTGCATCGCCATTCCGACTTGTCGGATCCTGTTGGCAATGCAACCTTTTCCGTAAGTTTCGGCGAGACAAAATTAAGAGCAAGATCTATGTAAATATGAGTTTCCGATTCCATCAGTGTCAAAGCATTGCCTGGCAGCTTTTCTAGCATCTGGGCATGCTAGAACGCTGTGCTCAACTACTGCGGAGATTGGAACCTTATTCCGAAGAATGAAGATACTGGTTCCCGCTGGTAGGCATCTCCGTCCTCCCTAAATAGCTCAGCAAGCCAATCTCTTGTTTTTCAACAATGTTCGGACTAAGTAAGGACCAGAGATTCAGAAGATTTGCTGCTTCAACTCGTACAATCAGCTTGTGGGCAGTTTCCGATGGGAAATTTATCAAGAAGCAGGAATTGCATTCAGTCGCCGAACATCTGAATCTCTGTCGGCCGTGGCGCAAATTAGTTCCCTTTTCTGACCCGCAGATTGTGGCTGAGAATGCTGTGTGGTAACTGACACATCCCGCCGTCAGAATTGGATAAATAGTCCGGGATCTTGAGCTCGAGCACTACACCATGTTGCCCCTCTTCGCGCTCGTCTTTCTCTGTGTTCCAGGTACGTTACCACCCTTGTGATAGTCAACATGCAAGGCTGACACACACCAGCCTTCGGCCAGTTTACTGCAGTGTGCAACCCGCCAGCTGAAATATGCTTCAACCAGGCTTCTGTAAGAACTCAGTCTCATCTCATTCAGGGTTGATGATATTTTTCAAGGATGGACCGACAAACTCCAGTTTCGGTTTTATCCTCCCAATAGGAGGCACATTCACAAGCGACTTTCTTGCCTTGATTACGACACCGTTGCCGTCTGGATTCGTCGGCTTTGGGATAGGAAATGCCGGCGAAATTCCGGCGTAAGCGCACATGTGTGGCTAATTCATGTGTGCAATGACTCACGACGCATCCTATACAGATTGAATATTGTGGCACTGATGACGAGGTCGGCATATATGCTTCCCAATGTCCCATAACGCTGACGCTCTTCCAGTTCCAGTGGAACACCGCAGCAGGCGATGTTGGTCCAACCGTCAACCCTTTCGTTTGTTACACATTATCGCCGGTATTGATTGCTTCTGACGGTGCACAAGGGCGAACAAGACCCTAATTGTCCCAAATGCGTCGGGCGGAATTGTCTCCATTTCGAAGCTATCAGCTTTCACCGCCACATCGGCCACCTTCGTCTTCCGGTGCCAAAACTGCTCCTTGGCCCCGTCGGGCGATGGAGGATTCCATCTGACCGTGTTCCGATCCCTCGAGCCTGCTATCTTTCCACCCACCACTGGCGGGAATGCCACCCTCAAAACGGACAATGCAACTATCAGCGGTTTCGACATCCCTGACATTGGGCCGTTCACCAGTGTTGAATATAGTGACTTTTTGATCTCGGCCGCGGTTTAGTACAAATCTGAATAGATGCTGTTTCAAAGTACTGGTTACGGCCGAGTTTTTCCTTTTGGATAGATACATGAATGATCCCTGTCCTTGGTTGGTACTATAACTTTAATTCACTTTTGTGCCCGCTCTGGCTCCCGATCCTTAAAATAAGGGCGCATCGTGACTTTCATTCTCTCTATAACCTGAATAGGCTAGCATGGATGGTTACCATACAAAAATCAACCGCGGGAAGATTGCGGAAAGTTCCGAAGCGGCTTGACGGCATGTCTCGTCTAGATCACAGAGGGTTGTGCATAAACGAGGATATTGTAATATCAGCCTATGCAAGTAGCTGTCGTACTGCAGTATTGAAGGCGCGGGAAAATTATAATGTAGTAGACAAGTATAGCCATACTTCCCCGAAGGCACACTGCCGAAGAGTTAGACCTCCTCTTTCCAGGCTCCTGAAAAGTGCCTTCCTTTTCCTGCTATGCATTCCCACTTTTTCCCGTGACACTCATGCAATTACTTGCTCGATGCATGGTCCCGCATGGCTGGCTGTGCGAGTGGGTTGAATAAGTCACCCGGTAGCGGGGAGTGAAAATTGTACTCCAGGTTTCTGCTGATCTTTCTGTGTCTTAACTTACGCTCATCCCATGCGAGCTAGTGATGGCCCAAGGTCAAATCTACGTGTTGCAAGGGCATCTTCCCTTTATTTTTCAACCTCGACAGTTCGGACTGTGGCGTTCTTACCCATCAATACCGTCGTTTCTCGTATCCACTCCCCAAGCCCATTGGACATCTTTTCCGCTTCATCTGTAGTCCCATCTCGCAGTCTATCGGTCTCATACCTCAGCCAGCTTCGCATTCCGCCCTATCGCGTTACCCTCCCCGGATAACCGACCCTTCAACCGAACACTTCCACAACGGATGTCCGCATCCGTCGGCTCTGAGTGTGTCGCCAAGCCGTTAAGCAAGTCAACACGAACAATTGGAGGCAAGTGTGGGGAAACAACCTCGGCGGAACAAAAACGATATCCCGACAGCTCGGAATACAGTAAGTCGAACCCTTTGTCAGTTGAATCTTGATAAGCAGGTTCGAGAAGCAATTGATAAGCTGACTGAGTTCCGCCCTTTAAAAGGACTTGTGAGACCAAGGTTATCCACCACAGAAAGAACGAACCTTGCTCACAATGTCAACGACAATCGAAAAAGGCTCCCTGGTCCTCGTTACTGGCGCCAACGGATTTATCGCCTCACACGTCGTCGACAAACTCCTTGCAGCGTCCGCGGCACTTTGCGCTCCGCAGAAAAATCGAAATGGCTGCATGAGGTCTTCGACAAGAAGTACGGGGCAGGTCGCTTCGAATGCGTTTCGGTGCCCGATATGGTTGCCGACGGTGCATTCGACGAGGCTGTCAAGGGCGTGAGCGGGATTGTCCACCTTACCAGCATTGTCACCTTTAGCACAAAGGTCGAGGAGGTCGTGCCTCCGACGGTCAAGGGGACAATTGAGGTGCTGAAGTCTGCGGTGAAGGAACCAGGCGTCAAGTCCGTTGTCTATACCTCTTCGTCGGCAGCGTGTCTGCTGGCACAGCCGGGCAAGGTAATCGTGGTGACGGAGGACACTTGGAACGAGTCTGCTATTGCGGAGGCACACAATGATCCCACACCGAACCCGTGGGTTGTGTATGCCGCCAGAAAGACAGAGGCTGAAAAGCAGGTGACTGCGCGCTGATTCTGTTCGAGCTTGACAGTTCACGTTTTACAGAGCCGTGTGGCAATTTGTCGAGCAGACCAAGCCACACTTCCAAGTGTCCACTGTCGTCCCAAACGTAAACTTCCGGCAAATCTTCCAACCAGGAGATAAAGAGCTGTCCACCGCCGGATGGGTGGTAAAACTCAGCCGTGGCGAGAAGAGCGTCCTGCAATACCCCCCACAATGGTTCGTCAATGTGGCGGACACTGCGTGCCTGCACGTCGCCGGGCTGATCGATCCGTCGTGCAACGGGAAGCGCATCTTTGCGTTCGCGGCGCCGTACACCTGGAACGAAGTTCTCGCGATTTTGCGGAAACAGAACCCTGGGCGGAAGTTCATGGAGGATGCGCCCGATCAGGGTCGCGATTTGAGCCAAATTCCGAATCAGGGGGCCGAGGCGTTGTTGAGGAAGCATTACCAGAAGTGATTTACGGGGCTAGAGGAGACGGTCAGGGAGAATAGTGAGGGACTTTTCTGAATCCACGATCGAGGAAGCACTGTTTCGAGTAAAGGATATTATTAACTGTTGAGAGGGTTTAATCAAATGCCAGTTCAAGTTTGACTCTTCCGCACCCGCTGGGGCAACAACCACCTCCTACCCTTTTGAGTACCACGCTTCGCCATCCTCAGATCCGCCCAAACCACACCTCCGCCGCATCCTTCCCCTCCCCTTCAAGCGGTCGCACGTCCCCCTCCTTGCCCCAAAAATCGCCCTTAAACGCCCAGCCCTCCTCCTCGCCGCCGACCCACTCGACCTCATACCGCTCATCCAGCCCCACCACCACGTCGCCCCCCGCCTTACACCCCTCCTTCTCGCGCGCCTCGCCGTTCGACCATATGAGGCTCGCGTTGAACGTGTTGCCCGCAAAGTGCGCGAGGCGCAGGTGCGTGGAGAACGTGCGCTTGAAGGGCACGATGAACGTCGGGGTGTCGGGCGCGTCGGAGCCGGGGGCGCCGAGGATGCGCTGCACGACGGGGGTGTTGAGGAGCGCCGTGCAGCTGGATTTGGGCTGCACGAGGCAGGGCTGGATGGAACCGTACGCGCCGTGGGTGAAGGTGCCCTCCATCGCTGTGAAGGGCACGGACGGGAGTACGGTGGGCGAGGGGCGCGGCGTGACGTCTTGGTTTTTGCGAATAGCTTTATCACGCTCGTCTGCGTAGCTGCAAAATCCATCTTGGTTCCCATCTTTGCTTATCAGAAAAATAACATACCGCTGCGCCCAATCAATCGGCTCCAAACCCAATACGTGGTCGACGATCCTCCACTTCACGGACTCGAGGATGTGGCCGCCGCTCTCGTCGTTGGAGAGAACGACGACGCCGAGGTTGTCGTTCGGGAAGCGCGAGACTTGTGTTTTAAAGCCCGGGTTGCTCCCGCCGTGCTCGATGATCTCGTGGCCGCGGTACGAGGAGCGGTCCTGGCCGCAGCCGTACACCCTCGGGCTCTGCAAACCAATTAATAAGATTAAATGGATGAAAGATTGAAACGTACAAGCTCCGGGTATGCTGCCTTGCCGCGCGCCACGCTCACACCCTGCGCAACATGCTCGACGACGTCTTCGGGCACCACCGTCTCGTTCGTCGTGGGATGGCTGCCGTTATTGAGGAGCATGGCGACCCACGCAGACTGGTTGCTGATCATCAGCAACGGCTTGAAATGACTTGCTGAGGCTCACCAAGTCTCGCGCTGAAGTGAGGACGCCCGCGGCTCCCGCCCAGATCTTCTCCTCTCCTGGGCGCTGGAAGTACGGCACAGTTGCAGTCCGCGTGCCATTCAGGCCAAACCGATAGTCCTGCATATCCCAGTGGAACCCGTCGGCCAGCATCCCGCTCTCCTCCGCTTCGGCGACGGAATATGTAGACGAGGACATGCCGAGTGGGGCGAAGAGGTGCTGCGTGATGTAGGATTCGAACGTCTGGTTCAACAATGTCGGCGGGAGGTGCGACAGCGTCTCATACATGAGATTGTTGTACTGGTACTGTTCCCGCAGCGCCGCGGACGGACGCAACAATCGCATCGTGGAGATCTGTGAGTTTTATCAGTACAAATTCGCGAAAGGAGCTCGTCGGCACACAGACCATCTCAGATACACCGCCCTCGCGTGCAGACCCAGAATAATCGTGCCTTGGCAAGCCCGTGCGATGCGACAGCATGTCCTGGATCATGACCCCGTTTTCCATCTCCTCGTCCATTAATCCCCACTCAGGAATAACACTCTTGATCTTGGTGTCCCATCGGAGTTTCTCACCGCGGGAAGCCGCAAGAGACTCGTTTTTGATGAGCAAGCCGACAGAGATAGACAGAAAGAGCTTGCTGTTTGACGCTATCGCAAAAAGGGTATCTGGAGTAACGGGCGAGCCGTCTGCTTTGGCTATGCCGTAGGAACCAAACTCAACTTCCCAAGTCCCGGGAGTGGTGGTGTCCTGACGCACTACAGCCACAGAGAGCCCCGACGAATTCCATAGCGAAAGCTGAGAATTGACGAATGAGTCGATTTCGGGAGTGATAAGGGTGTTTTTTGGGGAATGAGGCCGCTGTAAGGGGATCTGCCCAGCTGAGACAGCGAGCAAGCCTGAGAGCAACGATACGAAGATATTGAGCATCTCGAGAGAAACTAACAACTTGTGAGCCTTAGTTGCTGGCTTACCAAAGACGTGGCGGGTGGCTGACTAATGGGTACACTTACGGCACGCTGTCACGATGTCCCCATTTGGGGGCCATCAGAACAGTGTGACTCGAGTCTCGTCCACTGTCCACCATGGATGTCCCTTCAGAGTTCTTGACGGAGCCCAGAGTTGACATTCAGGGACTCGAGACTAGAACGGGGTTCGCTTTGCCATCGCTTGCCTCGGTTCGAGCCGATGCGGTCCGCTGTGAGTCTGGGTAAAATTATGTGCCATCGCTAACAGGTGTCTTGATTCCAGCCCGAGACATGAGGAACCGACCGGGAGACTATACACAAACTCCTTTTGTTCCTCCTCCCGGAGGTCTCGCAACAAATCAGCCCCTCTCGATGCGCCTCAGGCTGGGGCTCATTTTCAATGCTCAACTCCCGGACTTGTTCACATTCAGTTACTTTGTCCAGGACGCAGATGGTCGGAATTTATCGGCGCATTTTTCCTCCCCACGTCTCACCTATTTCCAGCTCCAGAGGACATTGTGGATGACTGCATCTGGGCGCTTGCGCACTTGATTCACCTGATGGAGGAATGCTTTGAAAACGTCCTCGAATCAGTTTTGATACATGTCAAGAGAAACTGCGACTACAAAAACCTCAAATATATAGCGGTGCGCTTGGGACATTACCCGTTTACTTCACCTCCAAGATGACGCGACCTTCAGCTCTTAAATGCTCGGCTCAAGCTGGCCCTATACCTCACGCAAGTATTCCTTGACTTCCTGTCTCCTGTGACGAACCAAAACTTTACAGCCGTGCCGGTCGGGCTCAAGAAGCTGTTCCATACACCAAGAGTATGGTCGAGGAAGAGTGCTCTGGTATGGTTAATCCGTGGTTGCACAATCCGTATGTTTTATTTGCATGTCCCTGCGCATATTGACGTTGTTTAGAATGCCTTTTCAAATCCACGGCGAGGTGTTAGTCCTTACTCGTACTGATGATCGCGAGGCCGTGGAGGTTCTACGCCGAGCATTGGTCGGTATCGAAACTCTCAGCTCCCTGGGCTTACCGGCGCTCCTCCGGGGACGCGTTTTTCTGTCCCGTGCTCTGCGTAACATCGGTGCTGATGACGAAGCTCAAACCCAGTCCGTTCGTTCAACATCGTCCACCCTACATTTATCTGATTTCTGTGCCGCCAGCGAAAAGTGGCTGATCAACTGGTTCCGCAAGAATCCTCGTGTGTTGCGACCCAAAAATCTAGAATATTTTCTACTCCCCCCCGGTCCGATCCTTGAGGGATTGGGCGGGGAAGCATGGCTGGAAAACCGCCCGCAGACCTTCAAATCAGCCCAGCGCCAGGTCAAGGCATGTAAGACCTGCGGCGCCAGAGAGCCTGTCATAAAACTCATGCAGTGCAACAACTGCAAATATATCTTCTACTGGTAGAGTTCTCTTTGATATCCCTCCACTCCGAGCTCGATTCTTTGTTCCTCAGCTCCAAGCAATGTCAAAGAGCGCACTGGAAGGCCCACAAGTTAAGTTCTATATCGATCTTCATAACAGCGTTACTGACCACCTGATACAGAGTCGAATGTCGGTGAGCGAGTTCATAGGAGAGTGAAAGTCCGCTATTGACCTTACTTCATTAGCGAGAGAGTTGCGGCTCAAGAGAAAATTGAACGCATGAGACTCACTGATCCTAGCGGTGCGAAGCGTGCCGAGGATTGGTCTCTGTGGTGCAATTCTAACCACTATGCAACGCAAATGGGGATGATTCACGCCTTGGGCCTTCATCGTGACCCCCGGCGTGGACGAACACATATTGTGGTCAAACATGTCGAGTACATTCCAGCCGCAACTAAACTCCAGCACAAGTTTCATGTCGCGTCTTGCGGGGTTTTCCGTATCGAGGACGTCCTCCGCGATGTCGAGGCTATCATGAACTTGAACCGTGACGAAGGCCAGGAATATGTGGACAGCATTTGCTATGATCCAGCTGGCCGGCCCGGGAGAGTTCCGTTTATCACCCTGGCTTTCGGTACAGGTATAACGAGCTGGCTCGCCGGTGGTACGTGTTCAGACTTTGTGTTCGTTTTTCTTTTGAGATTAGAATTTCATTCCTAGGTGCCACGACCGTCGTTGCTCTCCGTGAAACTCCGCACGATCCTGAGTGGCGAACACGGATGAATAATGGTGCCCCACCTGGACAACTGAACCTGCGAAGTGGTGCGAGGGACGTTGAGCATATTTTCTGAATTGTACTCTTTCACCAGACGTGCTCTCAATTATTGTCGCGGACATTTGCTAGACCCAACCTGCAAGTTGCGTAAAAATGCCTTTCTCAGGCAATACGCGTGTTCCTATTTTTTCACGTTTTCTGGGTGTCATTATATAATGACCTCTTTCGTTTCAAACGCCATTCCCCTCCCACACCCATTCTTTCGCCTGTCCCGTGGTCTTTGCGTTACCTAGCGATGCTGAACGATACGCCATTAGCCTATCATTGGTCCCTCCGTGCTACATCTGGGTCCGGGCACTATTCCCCACTGCCGAGTCCGTTCCTGCGCTCAGGATTGTCCAATAGTTGCCTTAGCAGGTGAGAACTTGAACTAACATTCAATTGAAAGTGAATACTGGCTAGATCCTTTACTGGAAACGATGCTTCCTCTATCGTGGATTTAGAAACCCAGGACTCGTATGAAACATCAAAGAGTCTGGACAAATTTGACTGGAGCCCCGCATGCGGAGAAGCGTTTACACCGAACAGCTTGAAACAAGAGAGAAAAACTTTCATTGTATACAACATTGAGTCTTTGTCAT
>JARKID010000401.1:0-10408 GCA_029449255.1 Mycena polygramma | reverse complement strand
AAATTCAAATTTGTTTGAAGACACAAAAATGCTAATGGACATGGACAGGCTGTGACGACTAGGGATGGAAAACTCGTGATCACTCTTTCCGAAATCGACAACCACAACCTAAATTTCCAGAGCGGTGAGTGCTTCCTCAGCCCACGTTTTTATATTTTAACAATCATTAGGCATGCTCCAATCCTGGAATCAAATTTGTATCACGACTGGCTATATCGAGGTCTCGATAAGCCTCCCGGGCGCCCCGAACCAGGTTGGCTTCTGGCCAGGTGCATGGACGATGGGAAACCTTGGGCGCGCTGGGTATGGAGCGACGACAGAGGGAATGTGGCCCTATACTTATGCGAGGTACGGCAATAACGTCCGTGTGGACAAACATCAATAAGTATACTTCCCACAGCTGCGACCTTGGTACTTTTCCCAACCAAACGACGCACAACGACACTCCCCCTTCCACCGTCGCCGACACACTCAGCTTCCTTCCTGGACAACGACTCTCAGCCTGCACCTGCCCAGGCTCCGACCACCCTGGTCCTTCGACCAACATCGGGCGCGGCGTGCCTGAAATCGATATCATCGAGGCTCTGGTTGAAATCGACGGCACCGCACCGATCTTTCGGGGGCAAGTATCCCAAAGCTACCAAGCGGCGCCCTACAATGCGCAACGGCAATTCAACAATGCGTCTTCAGTGACCCCCATCCAAAATGCAACCGCGACAAAATTCAACCATTACATGGGCGACGAGTTTCAGCAGACGATTTCCGCCCTGACGTATATCGACTCTAGCTTCTACAGCGGAGAGGCGTACGCGCCGTACGGTCTCGAGTGGTTCTCTGATCCGTCAGACCGCGAGAGCGGGTTCGTTAACTGGTACAGCAACGGGGCCAAGACGTGGACCTTGACGGCGGACACCATTGGACCGGACCCAACGTCGGAGGTGTCGGCGCGGCTAGTCTCGGAGGAGCCGATGGTGCGTTTGAGCTTCAATTTAATTCGAGCAATGCGCTCATCAGTCGCCAGTATATGATTTTCAACCTCGGCATATCGCCTTCCTTCCAAGGACAGGACTTTGCGCACATGGTTTTCCCGGCGGAGATGTTCATCGACTATGTCCGTGTCTACCAACTGCCGGATGTTGAAGAACGGCCTGACATGCGATCCGCCGAACTACCCAACGTCGGATTACATTAACCGGTGAATAAATTTCATATACTCAAATTTTGGCGGTAGGCTCATAGCTTGCAGACACATAGAGGCGTACATGAACCCCAACCTTACGACCTGGGCCCAGGCGGGATATACTTTCCCTCGGAATAGCCTCTACGATGGTTGTTGATTTTGGTTTTTGGCATCGATACATGCTTTCTTTGCACGGAATGGCATGTTCTCTCGCAGACGATCTAAGTAAATGCAGATATGACGTTCCGACTGTCGAGTGGAACTACTCACTGTTCAGTGTTGAATTTTGCACCGTCCATTTGACCGTCCATCCATTCGATCGTGATCGCCGCTGATCGGGAACTGGGCGACGTGCTACCAAGTCTTTTTTCACCGCATACACTTTGGCATACATCGTCTTTCACTGGGGCATAGGCTTAAACATGGGCTAAATCCCATCTTACCATGAATTTCAACGCGCAGCAGCTCGTTTCGCGTCCTGTCGTCCTCCGGATTTCTGCAACTACCTTCTCCTCTTCGGTGAATCAGATAATGTGATGAAGTGCTCGCTGCCAACTCGCTGCTCAGGCTGACGCGCGCGCTCCATCTACAGAACGCAAGCCTAGGACTCCACTGCTGCAGCTCTGACCTCCACCCGTACCGCACTTCCACGCCCACGCGCACCCCAAAACGTATGCCCATGTCTCCGACGTCCGTAGATGCATGTTGCCGATTCTGAGGACGATTAGCCTGGCAGAAGCCTGTGGCGTGTGTAAAGAAGAAGGATGGAGGTGGTGAACCAAGCGGCCGAGAAAGTCCAGGGGAGAGCACGGAGCAGGAGAAGACTCTTGATAAGATTCCTCTTATTCCACGCTCACACCAGGGAGAACCTGCACGAATCAAGTAGATTGCAGATTACTGGTGTAGTTGGTGGTAGAGGTAAAAGTATTTACTACTATTTACTCTAGTTAATTTATACGGCCTTGATGCCGTCTAGATAAAACAAGACCAATGTCTTGTGTAAGCAAGATAATCAATGAGATAAGTCAGGACGCCTAGCGGGCGCCTAACACTCTCCCACTTGAGACTAGTTCATAGTCTCCATACTGAAATTGTACGAAGCGACGTATATTCCAAGAAATACACTGGATCACCCCTGCATGCAAGGGGTACAAGCACCAGCATATACACACAGTGTATAAATTACATCGGCTGGGGACCAGTAACGTAGTCCTTTTCGAAGTCGCAATAGCGGTTAATCTCAGTCCCGTGAATCATGCTGAACGCAAAGTTTTCAACGGCGAGTTGTTCCGGCGTGGGCGGGGGCAAGGACTCTAACGAGCCGAATATGAATTTACAGCCCTGAGGCAGCGAACTGACGGTGTCCTCCGGCGCGTCATCCATAGTCGCGTCACCGTCGTCAATGGGTGTAGTCGTAGAGGGTGACATGGATGGTAACGAAACGCGAGGCTGCGTCGAGGGTCCGGCGTCGGTAACGACATTCTTGTCAATAGCGATGGTCCTGGGCGCGGTGTCGCGTGCATCGACCCGATCATACTTCGTCTCCGTCGGATCGGAATCCCGTGAAAGGCGGCGCGCGAGGGCGAGGGTTTATCCAGAACATCGCCTGGTTTGCCGATCGCCTGTTGGAAGACTTTTTCGTGATCCCATTTCGCGCCATAATGAGGGCAGCGTCGGCTGCTGAGACACCAGGGATTTGTGGTCCAAGAGCGCGTAGGTACGGGTTGTTTGGGCGAAGTAGTCCCAGGTTTGGTGCCTCGTCGATCGGAGTGAGAAGTAACTGCTTGGTGATTGTGGATCCTTTCGTCCGTCTCATCCCTGAGAGCTCCGGCTGACGCCAATGGCTCATGTCAAACTGTATGATGTTCTCCGCATTGCGGAGCCACGGCAGACACGGAGTGCGTGTCCATATCTCGTGGGGAAGGATGGGAGGAGGGGCCGTACGACCGGCGGCTTCTTCCGCAAGTGTGGCCACAAACGTGGCGTCCCAACCCCACGGCAATGGGAGCTCCGTGTCCTCGCACCATCGGAGCGCGTATACAAATCCATCATCCATTAGCGCGACGCACACGCCACATTCCGCCAATCTCTTCACCACATCATCCGACGTGATGTTCACATTGAAGTGATCCGGCCAGGCGGACAGCGCGAAACTCTTTCACGACGTGGATGTTCAGCGCCTTGAGTCGGGCTTTGTACATGCCGGGGTTAAGGAACAAGATCATCAAGTACTTGTCCACCAGGTAGCGGATGAGACGCTCATCGTCCGTTGTGTGCTCCGTCAGTCTTGGGACGCCGATGCGTCAGGTTGAATACATCCCTGAGGTTCTCCGTGCGGACGGCTTTGACCATCCAGACTCCAGCAGTCATCGAGGAATCGACAACCTCGTATCGTCATTTCTCGGTACTGGAAGAATTGCGCAAGCAATTCTGGGTTGAACTTGATAAATTCACGGCGAACGTACGGCCATTCTCTGAGCTCCTTGAGATTCTCCTCGCGGTAAATGTCGATGACACTAAGTCGACCGGCGAACCAGTCACTCATGAAGTAATATTTGATGGAGAGCTGCTGGAGCTCCGTTCGCTCGTCCTCCGGCACGTCGCGGGCGTACGCGTACATGAACAAATGGCGTAGTCCATGCACAAATACCGGCTCCCGTTGTTGGAGCTGAAACGTTGTCCACCACCCGTCCTTGTCCACCGGATACCCACGGGCATCCACCTTGTAGTTAATCCGTTGCGGCGGAGTAACCGTGCCGAATCGTTTCGCCGCGTAGGCGAATCTAGACATTTCCTCGGTATCGAATGCTGGGTCTCGCATTCCTATCTTGGGGTCTAACACTGCGCTACCCTGGGATAACGTCTGACGCGTCGCGCTAGGCGTGGTTTGCTGAGGGACCGGGGCGCGAGACGCGTCACGGTTACGGGGTCCAGTCGGCGTTCGCGCACGTCCTCTCGACGCCTGAGGGGCCGTGGTCGTTCGTGCTTTTTCGTGAGTACGCGACACTGGAGTTTTGGACCGCGCATTACTGCGAGTGGGCGACCTAGATCGCGTTCGTCTATTCTCGTCGGGCGACCTTGATCGCCTTGTCCGCGTCGTTGGAGTCTTCGACCGCGCAGATCTGGACCTGCGTCTTTGGTCTCTCGACCGTGCCCGCTCCCGACTGATATCGTCGAGCTCATCCTCGGCTTCGTCTAGCTTCTGGCGCATCGCCTCGATCTCGTCTTCCTTCGCGTCTACCCTTCGACGCTCACTCCGCAGTTCCACCGACATCTGCCCGATGTCCTTGGTAAGCTTCTTCTTTACGACGCCGAGCTCATCTCGAGCGGTTGTGCTCATCTGAGTAGCAATATCGCGCTGCCTACGCAGATGAACAATCTCGCCACGGAGCCTCTCGAGCTCCATTTTCTGTTCATTCTCTCCCCCGCGCAGACTCTTAGTCTGCGCCGTATCCTCAGTAGGCTCCTTGATGAGCTCCTCCGTGCTTACCTCGACTTCGTCCGCGCTGCCGCTTGAACAATTTTCCGAGCTGGAGTTGCTCTCAGGCGCCTCTGGTTCTTCACCATTCGAGTCCAACTCGGAAGTAAGCATAGCGTCGGTATCATCGTCGCCGTAGTCGAGAAGCTCGTCCATCTCAGTCATGTCGACATCACAAGTAGTCGAAGAATTCGGGTTGTCGCCTAGACCAGTCTCCGCCAAGATTTCCTGGGGTTGTTCACTCGACATGGAGTCAAGAGTAAGAGCAATGGCCATCATTTCCCCACTTGTGGGGTATATAAGAGAACGAGCCCGCTGATATAATCGCCTCGCAGCGTTTCACAATGCGCGTGGCGGTCGAAATGAAAAAGTTGGCCGCCTTAGCTGCACATTCCAGAATTCTCCACGATCACGTGGCCGTGGCTGATCATCCGCCTCCGCAGAGGCAAACCCGCGATCATTTAGTCATACGTTTGGACAATTGCTGCCACCTCTTCACGCCATGGATGGCGTAGTAATCGTCCAGCGCGGCGAGCAATTTCACTCCGTTGAATGGCTCCCATGTGGTGTCCCCGAGGTTCCACTTCACTTGAAACATAACCGCGTTCCCATCCCATCGGTGGGCCAAAATGGACTCCACAAACCATTCGTTCCTCAGCAGGAGCACCGAAATCAACGGCCCCGGCTGCGATCGGTTCGGGAATAGGTTGTCACAGCTAGCAACATACGGTCGCAGTAAGCTAACATGAAACCGATTGTGCACCCTGCGGGATGCCAATACTTCTGGTAACTCGAGTTCATAATCTGAACAATGTGGAAGTGCTTCTGTACCCGATAGGGCCCAACAAATTTTGGCAATAACTTCTTTGCGCGGCCCTTGGGCAGCGCGAGGTTTCTTCGTCGAGAGATAAACCAATGACCCTTCCTCAATAATCGGGTCCTCCCGTCGTTTTTATTTGCCTGAATCGTTGAAAACACCTTGAGGCAATGATTGCATCATGCGCCTCCGCAAGATTCAGCAGCACCTGTTCTGCAAACACCTTTACTCCGCGAGGAACCTTAGTTCCACTTGGGATTCACGTATCATGGAGGGCATATGTCCTCTCGACAGCTCGAATGGCGCAAACCCCGTCGATGCCCCAATGCTTGCATTAATCGCAAACTCGACCATCGGCAACCTCTCGACCCAATCTTTCTGGTCGGGGCGTACTACGGACCGCAATATTTGCCCCACCGAACGGTTAACTCGTTCTGTCGCTCCATCGGTTTGCGGGTGAACGAAGGGACATTAGCAGTTTTGCTCCCAGGATGCGATGAACTTCACGCCACCAAGCCGAGTAAAAGATGTGTCCCCCGGTCCGACACAATACTCTCTCGGTAAGCCATGCAGTCTTACTATCTCCCGCACATAGATATGCGACAGCTCGGTCGCTTTTGTGGTCGTATTCACAGGTATCAAATGTGCTTCGTTGGTCAGGCGGCACATTACCACCCAAACGTAGTCAAATCCCTTTGATTTGGGAAAGGGCCCCAAGAATCCATCGAAATGGATTGCCACGGTTTTCGTGGGGATAGGAAGTGAGTGTAACTTCCCTGCAGGAAGTAATGTGTCTGGTTTACTGGATTTGCATGTTGCACAGCTGTCGCAGAACACCCGTACTTCTCGAGAAATACTTGGCCACCAATACCAGCGTCGATATAATCTCCACTACGCTGTGGCCCAAAGTGTCCGAGGCTCATATGAGCTTGCTCAATAAGTGCTCCCCGCACTTTTCCCCTCCGCTCCCAGCATAGCGTCAGGTAGCACAGTACTTCCTCCCCTCCCCGATTATAATACGAATAATCAATTCGTCTTTTACAGTAAACATCACACAACGATTTGGGATCCTGTAGGACCTTTCCAAAGAACTTATCGTTCTTGTATCCCTGACGAATGGACGACCGTAACCCCTCCATCACTGGTGGGCTACCGACTATCTCAGTGCGCGGACGCGACTGGAACACAGTGGGATCGGCTTCGGGGATTTTCTTCCACTTATTATCAGGCACCGAATCCGGTACTCCCTCGGTCTCCTCCACATCGCCCGCGGCCGCCTCCAGCTCAGCAACCTCGATGTCTCGGGGTTCAATCGCATTCCTGAGTCGAAGGCTTCGACGTGGCTCCCCCGTTACAATATCACCCCCGTGCAAGTTGCTCCTCGAGCTCATATTTTCCTATCCCAAGGAATATCGTCGAGACATGGGTCCAAACGCACATCTGCGTTCACATAATGGTGCGAGTCGTGTACCTCGTCCCACTCATCGTTTTCGTAATAACGCGACAAGCAGTCGGCACCTTTGTTCAATTCGCCTTTGATATATCGAATATCAAATCAAACCTGGACAGATACTCCATCCAACGTGTCTGACGATTATTCAATCGTCGCTGCGTCTTAAAGAATTCAAGCGCTTTGTGGTCCGTTACCACATGCACCCGGTATCCCATTAACTTATCCTCCCACTTAAGGAGGGCTTCAAGGATGGCCAGTGTTTTCTTGTTCGAAAACTCGGTAGTTATGCTGCGCCGCAGTGAACTCTCTTCGACATAAACCCTGCCGGTCGACAGGTTTGCCAGGTCGCACCCTGACCGTACATGGCTCCAACCCCCGACATGGACGCGTCACATATCACCCAGATCGGCTCATCAACGGATACGTCGATAGGTCGTAAAATCACCGTTTTACAGCAAATAATTTTGATATTCTCAAAACACGCTTGGTGTATTGGACGCCACGCGAAGAGCGCTCCATTTCGTGTCATAGCAGCCAATGGACCGGTGTACGCCGTGATGTCTGGCAGGAATTGCGACATGTATTGAACAAGTCCCAGAAATCGCTGGATATCATGGTAACTGCGCGGCGTTCTCCATTCGCGAATCCGTTGCATCTTGTCTGCATCAGCGTGCAGTCCACGGTCGTCAATGACATGACCGAGACAGTCCATCCGCTTGGAATAGAGGTCACATTTTTCTTTTTTCAGGTAGAACGAATTCTTTCTCAATGTATCAAACACCTTTCCCAGGTGCATCTCGTGCTCTTCAATCGAGTTCGAATAGATGAATATATCATCCAAATATACATGTACGAACCGGCCAATAAATTCTTGAAAGACCATTGTCATGATCCGTTGAAACGTCGCAGGTGCGTTACAGTCCCCGATCTGCATCGTGTGGCTCACAAATGTGCCATAGACTGTGGAAAACGCTGTCTTCCATACATCTTCTCCAATAATCCGTATCTGCTCATATGCATCAGACATATCAATCTTCGAGCGATATTTGGCTCGCGCGCAATCCAACCGGATTTGATCTTGGTCTGGGAAAGGCGTCACGTCTTTCAGCGTATTCTCGTTGCGCTTGCGGCAGTCTATTGCCGTTCTCAGCAGTCCGGTTTTCTTGGGGATACACAACATCGGTGCAGCTTGGTCAGTCTGGACAGCCTTCCACCATCCTGCTCGCACATATTGATTGATCTTTTCGATCAGCTGCTCCTTCATGGCATCTGGGCACCTCGGAAGTTGGTAGTGGTATATTTTCTTCTCGTCAATCAACGGAATTCGATGGTTGACCGCCCTCAGTGGCGGCATCTTTTCGGGTACTCCTGACATTATGTCAATACTCAACTCCATCCACCGCTCGTAGTCGGGGAATGTCTTCCTCCGTGTACGTGACGCGACCGGCCTTCATCTCCGCCAGCTGTTCTACCTGTGCGGCATTGAAGATTTCAGTAATCTGTCGTCGCATGTCCTCAGACAGCACCAGTTTTGTCGTTGGTAATTCTTTCACCGGTTGTTGTGGGTCCACTACTTTAGCAGGAGGCACTCCTGCTACATCCTTCCGTCTCTGGCCACCATATTTAGTGGGGAATCTAACTCGCGAAAACTCCTGTAAAATTTCCGAATGCAATTCACCGTCGACATCGACGATGTCTCCCATCTCCTCGAGTATCACCGGGAACTTTCCCGGTGCTTCGCCTGTGTCTTGCGCCGCGCACAAATCATCATCATCATCACACTCCTCCACACTTACTGATCCCAATCGCGTCTTTCGGATACTACGCGATGGCTCAACTTTCGTTGAGCTGACTGGCGCGGACGTTGATAAGTCCACGTCCGCGTCAGGGAGTCACTCCGTACGCGCAGCGTAGCGCGCGGCATTCCGGCGTTCCACTTCCGCCGATTCCTCCATGGCCGACAGTGTCGGTGCGCGTTTTCCCAGAATTCGTATTGAATTTGTGTGAAAGTCCAGCGAGATGCCATGCCGGTGCATGAACTTGGTCCCAATGATTACATCGAACCTGTCCAGATTCACTACATCCAGATACTCTTCTGACCGAATAGTATCATACTGAACGGTCGTTCGTGTCCCATAATTGATTTTAGACCGACTTCCGGCCGTTCCCAACTGTAAGTTTATTGGGGGTTCCAATGGGAATACTTTCATTCCTGAGACCCGCGCAAAATCTGGACTGCACGAATCTGTGGTGCACCCAGAATCGAATAGTGCAAACACCTTGTGACCGTGTATAGTCACGTACGCCGTAAGACAGAAATTGTCCTCTTTCGTCCGAGCGGGTCGTGCCCGCGACGTGGTGCTCTTTCGCAGATAAACATTCCGCTTTCTGGGACCAGCAGCCGCTGATGTCAACGAACCCCGATCTCCTGTTGCGAACAGGAATTCCTCCACCTCCGTGGTCTTCCCTTTCTGCACTATGTTTTCTGCCATTTCGCGTGCGAGTCGGTCAAGGTCCTGGTCGTCTACGAATTCCTCGGCGGGCCATTCCTCACAGGTCTCGAACACACCCACCGTGGTGGTGTCGCCGTTTCCGTGAGCGAATGTAGAGATCATCACCGTTACTTCCACCTGGCGATGGAAGTAACTCAGTCTCCGACTCTCCGTCCGACTCGTCCGAGTCGTACTCTAGCAACTCAGGCATGTCGCGACTCCACATAGCGCCACAACGCTCGTCGTTGTCGCTGAGTGAATACTCGCTGAATTCTTGCAGCGTGTATCCGCCATCAGAGCTCTCTGGCCCCTCATCCTCTTCGTGTGCCTCTCGCAACTGTTCGGAGGGCGCCTTAGAGGCTTTTTTCTGTTCTGACGATGACCTTTCATCGTCCTCGTCATCTGCGTCCGAATTATCATCCACAACTTCTCGTTGCGCGAACAATTTCGGCTTATTGTTCTGGGGGCATTTATCCTTATAATGTGGTCCTCCACATTTATAACACTCTACAGCCTTTTTGACCGTTCCCCTGGTCGGTGCGGGTGCTTTGCTAGCAAAGCTATTCTTCGTTCTTTCTCCCCCATCACGGACTACAGTCGGTGATTTATTTTCTTCCCCTGACTCCCGCTTCACGAACCTAAAGCCGCGTCGCTTTCCATCGTCTCTTCGGCTAGCCGACGCACTCTCGCGAGTGTCTCGTCTCGCCTCCCGCTTATCCTTGCTAGGTTCTTCACGGGTCCGTGTCGACTGCGGCGATGACTTTGTGGTTGTCCCGCTGTGAGGCTGGTGTTGGTGCTACGCCCTGCACACCGCCTCATGGCCCCTCCAAGCGAAGCTGAAGAAGACGCTCACCGGGACACGCCCAAAAAGGAAACGCAGTTACCGCATTCAATCGAGTGCGCAGAAACTCTCAGACACCGAAACCCAGCGCAATACGTTCCCGGAAACAAGTTCCAGACACTCTCCACCCATAAACGACGCTCTCCC
>JARKID010000400.1:0-11399 GCA_029449255.1 Mycena polygramma | reverse complement strand
GATCGGAAAACGGTCCAAGGACCGATTAAATCCGACCAGGACCGTTTTTAGCCGAGAGGACCGTTTGAAGCACGTGATCACGTGGATGTTTGCCCACGGGGAGGGTGCCAAACACACTGACAGCTTGTCCTTCCCACTCACTGGCACCAACACGACCTGCAAGGGACGACGCGCCGCGGAGCCCAAGGACAATCCCAGGGCTTGTTCGGCCTTCCTCAGCGCGAATTACCACCTGTGGTCTTCTGCCTGGCCTATGCAAGCGTGTGGCAGCGAGAACCCACGATCAATTCACTGAGGTTGAGGCCCGAGGGGGAGCGAGGGCGGGGAGAAGATGGTGTGGGTTCGGTGTAGGATGGGATGGAAGAAGGTTGGAAAGGTACGTTTGCCTGACTGATTTCTGCGGAGCAAACGCGTATCACGCGTACTTCCAGTCGAACCCACTGTTGCGCAGACAGACATTGAAACACGCACAACGGTGTAGCCCCGGCCTTTTCTGGTGTCGGTGTATCAGTACAGGATGTAGTATGTGCTCCTACAGGCCATGCCGCCACTGGGTGCTGAATGGATGGCTCGGGTGTCCTCGACCCAACGAAGCAGCAGGCACATTGCGAGGTGCGAATCCGCACCTTCGCGCAGCGTCTGCTGCTGCTTGGGTAACGAGGGCACGAGTGCGGTCTTCAGTACACGCAGAGGCGGGGATGGCACGGTTGTTTTGTTTTATTCAGGTGCATGCTTTGGTAGCCACGTGCCAACGTCTGGTAGCCGCCGGTAGCCGGTACGGTTGGCTACGGTAGCCGCTGGTAGCGCTCAGTAGCTTTCACTATAAGATACCGTAGCTGCTCATAGCGTGCAGTAGAGCGCAATAACCATTGTAAACACAGTCGATCGCCGCCAAAAGGGGGAAAAAATGTATGTATTCAATCTATCTCAGACAGGCAGTACAGTGAACTCAAACAACACAAAGGCCCACGCGCTAACGCAAGCGGGCATGCACCGCGTGTACCGGCACATCGTCGTACGGATACGAGGTGCTCGTGGGTAGGTGCGGAGGCGGGCAGATACTAAAACAAGTTAGCCAGTGTTCTACACACACCAACAAAGACGACACACCCATGTACATGATGATCCCGCATTCTCATCTGGACGGAAGTCAGAACAAGGTCAAATTGAAGCCACCGCGGGTGGTGGATTGCGTCATTGGGGCTAGAGATTTGAAGATGCGAAGCGACAGGCACTTGCTGCGAGTCGGAGTGGACGAAGGAGCTTGAGATTTGGGGGCATCGGAGAGATGAGGGAAGAGTAGAGGAACCAATGGCTTGAGGGTTTCAGTACACTTGAGGGCTTCAGTCGAGGTGGCTTGACATTGGAAGACAAAAGCGGGGAGGGTGGGGTTTGAGAGAGAGCTTTACGGGCTTGAGGAGGGCGGGAGATTGTTTGACGAAAGCTTTTGAAGTGAGCAGACGGTTTTTACAAGAGGACGAAGGGGGGGCGAAGGAAGGGGGAGATGGGGGGAGAAGGCAAGGGACACGTCAACCATGCCGTTGTTTGCTGTCAAACAATCACGCCATCGTGCACGTGCCGTCGGACTTTGAATGACTTTTGTTTTTTCTTTTTTTGAAGTTTCTGTGAATTCTCTGGGCCAAACCAAAGGCACAAAGGGAATTGCTCTCTGCGCTCAGATCCCATTCCGCTGGGCATTCGCACGTTGTATTCTACCAAAGAAATTCAAAACAAGATTATTCTATGGGTGCCGGTATCTTGCCGGTTACCGAGCGCTACCAGCAGCTACGGATCTGGGATCTGCGGCTCCTCGGCGCAACCAGAGCTACCGGGGCTACTGAGCACTGGCAGGCGGCTACCAGGGCTATCGTCCCTACATAATCTTGTGAGCAGCGACGTAGCAAAATCTTTTTTCCTGATGAAGGAAACGTTTAAAATCACCAGAAGCGGCCAGATTGCTGTAGTTCCACTGACTCCCGAAACTGCGGCGTCAACAGTTCAGATTGGAGACTCCAGAGCCTTCAATCTTCTACTCCAATTTGGCTCACCCGCGTCTAAATTTATTTTTCCTAATATCTGGTATGTAACTTCTTTACGTTGAGCACAAGTTGGCCTGTCCAAAGATCTCGATATCCTATGCACTTTCTGGGCAGTTGAACGTCCACTGACTGAACAGATGGCTCAATTTTGAACTCTGTGTTGAACTGCCGACGCCGCACCATTCGCATGAATACGCATCGGCGTGGACCTGTCGTACAGCAACGGCAAGTTCTCCCTTCTTATCATTGAACCATTCGACGAAGCTGATCCTCGAAGACTGCAGCTGCCCTGCCGCGCGCATGATATTTCCACTTCTTCTAACCTGTGGTTCTACAGCCCTTGGAAGCTGATATGTTCATTTTATTTGCAATACTTTGGGGTCTCCAGGAGTTCCATCTTTCATAGACTGTTTTGACTGTTGGATATATGCTATCAGCCTCCTCCAAACGTTGACCTGCAATCAATACGGGATTTCTATCTCTCGTCAAGAGACTCTCAGACTTGACGAACAATTTATCCGGATATGAACCTCTCGCTGAATCGCGGTTTGATTTCAGAGTTCAATCCGCTAAGGTTTTCCCGCTTCCAAACCACACAGCATTGGATGCCGTTGCCGACCAAGTCAGAGCACAAGGTTCGGGTCTTCCTCAACATTTTCACATCGTTGCTTCGACCTGTGCAAAACTGGGTGACAAAACTGCGTTTTAAAATCAATTACAGGTGCATACCTCTCCGATCTTATTTTACAACGACACGGCACTGACTCGTGGGAGGTCTAACGGGTTAAAGGACCCTTTTCGTGCGAGCACTAGACCCTGGAGAACGGCCCGGCGGCATTAGCGTTAACCTTTTTGATCCCGCAATACAGCTATGACTTCCAAACTTGGTAAGTTCTGATATTCCATGTCCCTCTGTCTTCATTTTGTGAAGGCGGAAATGGCCGGTTTCACAGGGGAGTTCCAATTTGCCACTTTCTGTGCCCAGGAAAGCCTAGGCAGGCCAAGCTTTTATCTCGATTTAAACATACACTCTTGGATGGCCATGACATTCGCGTATCTACGTCCAAGTCCGCCTCGGTTAGTGGGTTACTGTCTTCGAGGACTGCGCATGATAGTGATTTGATTGCGGAGTAGGAGCTTCCGTACCAGCTGATACCACCGGTCGAACTAGTCCGCGGCTGTTATTATTTGCAGCACTTCTGAACTCTCGATATACTGTGCTCTCTTCAAATTCTGGATGCTGTGACTATCCCCCCACCCGCATATTATTTGTCATCCTCCTCGATAATGTATTCAACGACGAGCTTGACCTCTCCAATTCCAAATGGTCGGCCAACGGAACAGAACACAACGTTCATGCGAGGACCTTAAATGAATGGACGATAACTGTGCAGCACCTTGGACTCGGAGTTGCACGACGCAGCCCGAGATGACAAGGAGGGGGTCTGCGCTCTGCGTATATCTATGTCCAATTATTTCAACAACGATCTCGCGGTGGATACTGGAGCAAGTAAGCACCACTCAAGCAGGGAGACTGAGTCGTGCAAGCCGTAGACTCGTAACATCGAATCTCGTTCAGTACGTATATCCTTGTTCAACCGATATTCGAGCTCCGCGGACCGCCAGGTACTCCGCCGCGTAGGACTCAAGTAGGCTCCACACAAGCAAGCCAGCATATCGAATGTGGACAACATGTGTAATCCACTTGGGTGCAACATACATCCTGGTATCCTTGTTCAGCATTCCGATATTCGAGCACGGCAGACCGCCACTGCAACGCGTAAGACTCCGGCCTTGCTTGAATGGCCCCCCTCCATTCCGCGTAATTGATCGTATTGGCATTTCTGCGTCTGCACCTCCTGGTTTACCGTCGGTATTTCTCTTTCTGGGACTGACTGTTGACTGACTGTTTATCTTCCTTGCGCCTAGTCTGAGCGTACTTATCGAAGTTGAAAAAAAGACTCTTCTTGTTTCTGCCGCGTAGATAATCTCCTAGAGATAGAGCGTGCATCTACAAGTAAAGAAGTTGAACGAAGCTCAAAATGTTAGCGCCCGTGCCGTAAACCTATACTTGTCATTTAGACTTCACAATATGCAGTCCACAATGCCCTAGAAGCTAGGGCCCCTACGTTTGATTAATCCCTACTCGCTAGGGTCCAGCTTTTTCCGCCGGATTACTGAGCTGAACCCTACTCTGTAGGGCTATAATAATATTTCTGAGAGCCAGATATAATATTATTCTGCGGAGTTCACAGGGATCAGCTGTACAGTGTTTTAAACCAAAAGAAACAGGCCAAAATGGAAACATTATAGGCCTATACGCGGTGGGGCTGAATACAATATTATTCCCTGAGCTTAGTAGGCTTCAGCTGATCACTACCTTGTGCAGGTATATTATTTCACGAGGAGGGCTGGGGTGAGCTGCTCACAACAAGAATATTACATTACCTAGATGCCAGGTGATAGCTGATCACTGCTATAATATTACCTGCACCTGATGACCTAGGTTCAGCTCACCAATGGCACAATATTTCTGCCTGAGGAGCATAGGAGTCAGCTGCGCAGGGCCAGAATATTGTTGCCCCAAGGTAGTAGGTTACAGCTCATCGATATCTTGACCAGCTATAATATTTTTGCACCCAGGTAGGTTCCATGCAGCTGATCTACAGCAAAATATTATTCTACGAACAGGCTGAGGCTCAGCTGCTCATGGCTATAATATTTGTTTACCTGGACCCCTGGACAGAGCTGATCGATGTTCTGATAGGTTGTAATATTTTGTGAGCCTGGTCGCCAGGGTTCAGCTTGTCGGTAGAACAATATTATTGCAGTGAGCACATCTGGGCTCAGCTGCTCATGTCCATAATATTATACAACCTGGAGGGCAGGTCACAGCTGATCGGAATCTCGACCACCTGTAATATTTTTCTACCCTAGTAGGTTCCGTTCAGCTGATCCAGGACGGAATATTGTTCCCTGAACAAGCTGGGGCTCAGCTGCTTGTAGCGATAATATTGTTCTACCTGGACCACAGGGCATAGCTGATAGACATTTTGAGAGGCCATAATATTTTGGAGCCTGGTTATCAGGGTTTAGCTGATCACTCAAGCAATATTATTGCAGTGAACATGGTTAGGTTCAGCTGCTCATAAGTGTAATATTACACAACCTGTATAGCAGGTTATAGCTCATCGCTGTTCTGATAGCCTATAATATTTCAACAGCCTAGTCACCTGGAGGGAGCTGATCCTTTGCACAATATTATCCCAATGAGCAAGATTGGGTGTAGCTGCTCCTGATCACAATATTGTGCTTCCTAGATGGCAGGTAGCAGCTGACCGAGATTGTGATAGGGTATAATATTTTCACCCCTGGTAAGCTTTGGCTCAGCTGATCGCTTGCAGAATATTATTCTGCTGAGCACGGCTGGCTTCAGCTTATTGGCTGCAGAATATTATCTCACCTAAAAGGCAGGAACAAGCTCATGCTCGGTGTAAGAACCAAAAAAAAGCCATTACATTGGGGGTTGAACCAGAAACCTCTGGCATAGTGCAGAGGTGCAGAGGTGCAGTGAACCAGCTGAGCCATCTCACCAGTAGCAGGTGATCACAACCGTGGTCTAACAGCTGCAACACATCCTCTGTGTGGCAGTAATATTATTTTACCTAGATGCTTCGGCAAGAAATGGTTATATGATTTTGTCTTTTTGGCCAAATATGAACATTGGTAAGGCCATCTCAGTGCGAGTTTTTGCGATATTGTGGCTACTGAGTGACACAAATAATATTATTCCACCACCTGTTCAGGGCTCAGCTACAAAATATTAACTAGCCTACCCGCTAGGGCGTAGCTCAGCAATATGCCATTGCCTTCTTGAAACCTCAGAAGTGCAACTAATTAAAAGCAAAGTTCCCAGAGGATCTTAATTTTCTCATGACGCATGAGGCATTGTTTTCAAGACAGAAAAGAAAAAAAAAAAAAACCTCACACCAGGATTCGAACTCGAGACTATGAACCCTTTTGGGAACACTAACACCTGCTACCCAAAAAAGGAGATTTTCGACATCAGAGCTTCCTTTGCCAAGAATCTGGCTAATTTGAGTGAGGAAACCATCCACTTTCGTCGTTCAGAACCCCTCAAGACTAACTACGACAAAAACAGATTCCAACTCATGCAGGGATATGATACAAAATACCAAAAATTAGTCAATTGGCTCCTCCTTGCAATATGTTAGTGATATGGTCCGTGAAACCCCAGACAATTAATCCACAATGGTCCTCGTGGTCACAGAAACAATTCCCGGTCCATTTTATCTGATATCTGGATCCAAATCACTACAATTGAGCAAAGCTAGGAAATCACCCTGTAGGCCTACAACATGCTTTTCCTTCGCATGAGATGTCTCAAACCATTGCCTAAGGGATGAGGGAATATATAAAGGGTGTTTGATGTAACTGTGTACAGCATGATTTGAGACACTTCCCATGCACATGTATATTCTCTATGTTTAGCATGTTCTAGGTTCATCATTCATGGTCTAAGTACTGAATTCATCAATTACAAGTGTCCCAAAGTTTTTAGGATCACAAATTCGGACCTTAAGCAATGTTAAAGCGGACAAATGTTAAAAGGGCCTTTTTGCTTGTTCTGTTAATAGACCAGCAAGGAGCCCATATAGCCTGGGGGAAATAGCCAGGATGTCAAAAGGCACTTTAAATGAGTCCAAATCAACTTTATTTTGAGTGTTTTGGGCAACTTTTGGCTGAGTTCTGTTTTCGAGCATCTGTCTCAAACTTGAAGTTTTTGTCCATATGCTTCGTCTGGTCTCAGACACCATCTGGCCAGTTCTGAGCCAAAACACTTGGGAAAAGACTTAATTGGATGCATTTCAACTGTCTAATTACATTCCCATGCATTATCTTGGTCTGAATGGACTCTTTGGTCCCCTATTTGGCCAATAAGCAGAATGTGACATTTGATATTTTCGAGTTCTGATACTGCTCATTGTGCTTTCTTTTGGTCAAAAAGTGTTTATATGGTGGGTGGGACTTGTTGTTGATGTTCAGATAAGCTACGATCACCATGTGGCAGTGTGGATACTGAGAACCAGAAATACCACAAACTCAGCTGAAACCATGATGTCTGGAGTATGCTATACAGTGCTGATGTAATTTATTAGGAGATATACACGATACAATGATAAAGGAGATTGTGCCGCATCCCTAGCATTGTGCATATAGGCCTGATATGACAAAACATGGGTTTCCTCCATAGCCAGATTATGATGCTATCCCTGTTAGCAATGAAATATGACATCCACGGAGGGTCTCGCAGACAGAAACCGATGGTTTGGGATGGATAAAATGCTTTATATTCCCTGAAATCCCAGATATCACATTCATAAACTTTCAATGATATTCACCGGACTTTTGGTGTATTCATGCCTTTTCATAGACCACCATGTGTTGTCAGATGCAACAGGCAACATTACTGCCGTTTGCATAAGTCTGTGAAACCACGCAAAACATTTCGCGCGTCACGTGCCGGCCAAATACGGCCAAGTCGTCACCGGGCCGCTCAGATTGCTCGAGATGGGTAACTGAAAGACTATCTCTGGCTGCCTCACCCAAGCCTCGTTTCCGACACGTATATATGCCTCTTCTGCAATCGATGAATTCTCGTCTTTGCCCTCATCATGCCTGCGGAACTCTCGAGCGATCTGAAGAACAGGATTGTGCGGTGGTATATCGACGACGGATACACGATGCGCGAGATCGCGGACCTTGCCCGTGTTTCCATTGGCCTCGTCTCGAATACGTTGCGGCTCTATCATCAGTTTGGTGTTGTCAAAAACCATTTGCCCATCGTACTGGCCGTCCCGCAAACCCTGAATGACGGTGATCTCCGCTACCTCACAGAGATCTTGCGCGTCAATTCCACCCTCTATCTCGATGAGCTTCAGTCAAAGCTGTCTTCGGTCCGCAACGTTCAGGTGTCCATTTCGGCCATCTGTCGTGCTCTTGTGCACTTGCAGCTCACTCGGAAGAAGCTCACCAAGTCTGCATCGGAGCGTGACGAGCAGTTGCGCACCATTTGGGAGGCCCAAATGGCATTGTTTTCGGGAGCTTTAGCCCCAAAGGGCAAATTCCCTTCTCGGAACACTAACGCTTTCGGCCAAAAAAAGGAAATTCTTGACATCAGAGCGTCTCTGGCTCATAGTTTGTGCGTAACCAGCCGATAAATTGCATTGAAATGTTGCCTACTGCCGTTTGCATAAGTCTGTGAAACCACGCAAAACATTTCGCGCGTCACGTGTGTGATGTAAGCCACCTGCCGTCATCATTTTCATGATTTTGTCGGAACCACGATTATCAAGACGTATACATGTCAGGAGCTGCCAGCGGACCGTCTATGAAGGTTTATTATGTCGGGTCTTCGTACGTCTACTTCTTCTGCTTCGTCATACCTTGTTTGACGTATTCCACGCAGCGGCGGGAAGAGTGGCGCCGCCGTCGTTCTCTTTGACAGCGACTGGAAGATCACTATCCAGCAGCTCAGTACTGCAGTATGGCGCACAAAGACTGTCAAGCTCGACACAATTCGCGTCATCTTTGACCTCGACCTAATGGAAGGCTTCAAGCAGCGTCACAAGCGGGTATGTGTTTCGAATTTACCGCTCGTCACTGTATCTCACCGTCTTTAGATCCACTCTCCTGATCCTTGCAAAGGAGCGAAGGTGGTTCCGACAAAATCATGAAAATGATGACGGCAGGTGGCTTACATCACACACGTGACGCGCGAAATGTTTTGCGTGGTTTCACAGACTTATGCAAACGGCAGTAGGCAACATTTCAATGCAATTTATCGGCTGGTTACGCACAAACTATGAGCCAGAGACGCTCTGATGTCAAGAATTTCCTTTTTTGGCCGAAAGCGTTAGTGTTCCGAGAAGGGAATTTGCCCTTTGGGGCTAAAGCTCCCGAAAACAATGCCATTTGGGCCTCCCAAATGGTGCGCAACTGCTCGTCACGCTCCGATGCAGACTTGGTGAGCTTCTTCCGAGTGAGCTGCAAGTGCACAAGAGCACGACAGATGGCCGAAATGGACACCTGAACGTTGCGGACCGAAGACAGCTTTGACTGAAGCTCATCGAGATAGAGGGTGGAATTGACGCGCAAGATCTCTGTGAGGTAGCGGAGATCACCGTCATTCAGGGTTGCGGGACGGCCAGTACGATGGGCAAATGGGTTTTTGACAACACCAAACTGATGATAGAGCCGCAACGTATTCGAGACGAGGCCAATGGAAACACGGGCAAGGTCCGCGATCTCGCGCATCGTGTATCCGTCGTCGATATACCACCGCACAATCCTGTTCTTCAGATCGCTCGAGAGTTCCGCAGGCATGATGAGGGCAAAGACGAGAATTCATCGATTGCAGAAGAGGCATATATACGTGTCGGAAACGAGGCTTGGGTGAGGCAGCCAGAGATAGTCTTTCAGTTACCCATCTCGAGCAATCTGAGCGGCCCGGTGACGACTTGGCCGTATTTGGCCGGCACGTGACGCGCGAAATGTTTTGCGTGGTTTCACAGACTTATGCAAACGGCAGTAATGTTGCCTGTTGCATCTGACAACACATGGTGGTCTATGAAAAGGCATGAATACACCAAAAGTCCGGTGAATATCATTGAAAGTTTATGAATGTGATATCTGGGGATTTCAGGGAATATAAAGCATTTTATCCATCCCAAACCATCGGTTTCTGTCTGCGAGACCCTCCGTGGATGTCATATTTCATTGCTAACAGGGATAGCATCATAATCTGGCTATGGAGGAAACCCATGTTTTGTCATATCAGGCCTATATGCACAATGCTAGGGATGCGGCACAATCTCCTTTATCATTGTATCGTGTATATCTCCTAATAAATTACATCAGCACTGTATAGCATACTCCAGACATCATGGTTTCAGCTGAGTTTGTGGTATTTCTGGTTCTCAGTATCCACACTGCCACATGGTGATCGTAGCTTATCTGAACATCAACAACAAGTCCCACCCACCATATAAACACTTTTTGACCAAAAGAAAGCACAATGAGCAGTATCAGAACTCGAAAATATCAAATGTCACATTCTGCTTATTGGCCAAATAGGGGACCAAAGAGTCCATTCAGACCAAGATAATGCATGGGAATGTAATTAGACAGTTGAAATGCATCCAATTAAGTCTTTTCCCAAGTGTTTTGGCCCAGAACTGGCCAGATGGTGTCTGAGACCGACGAAGCATATGGACAAAAACTTCAAGTTTGAGACAGATGCTCGAAAACAGAACTCAGCCAAAAGTTGCCCAAAACACTCAAAATAAAGTTGATTTGGACTCATTTAAAGTGCCTTTTGACATCCTGGCTATTTCCCCCAGGCTATATGGGCTCCTTGCTGGTCTATTAACAGAACAAGCAAAAAGGCCCTTTTCACATTTGTCCGCTTTAACATTGCTTAAGGTCCGAATTTGTGATCCTAAAAACTTTGGGACACTTGTAATTGATGAATTCAGTACTTAGACCATGAATGATGAACCTAGAACATGCTAAACATAGAGAATATACATGTGCATGGAAGTGTCTCAAATCATGCTGTACACGTTACATTAAACACCCTTATATATTCCCTCATCCCTTAGGCAATGGTTTGAGACATCTCATGCGAAGGAAAAGCATGTTGTAGGCCTACAGGGTGATTTCCTAGCTTTGCTCAATTGTAGTGATTTGGATCCAGATATCAGATAAAATGGACCGGGAATTGTTTCTGTGACCACGAGGACCATTGTGGATTAATTGTCTGGGGTTTCACGGACCATATCACTAACATATTGCAAGGAGGAGCCAATTGACTAATTTTTGGTATTTTGTATCATATCCCTGCATGAGTTGGAATCTGTTTTTGTCGTAGTTAGTCTTGAGGGGTTCTGAACGACGAAAGTGGATGGTTTCCTCACTCAAATTAGCCAGATTCTTGGCAAAGGAAGCTCTGATGTCGAAAATCTCCTTTTTTGGGTAGCAGGTGTTAGTGTTCCCAAAAGGGTTCATAGTCTCGAGTTCGAATCCTGGTGTGAGTTTTTTTTTTTCTTTTCTGTCTTGAAAACAATGCCTCATGCGTCATGAGAAAATTAAGATCCTCTGGGAACTTTGCTTTTAATTAGTTGCACTTCTGAGGTTTCAAGAAGGCAATGGCATATTGCTGAGCTACGCCCTAGCGGGTAGGCTAGTTAATATTTTGTAGCTGAGCCCTGAACAGGTGGTGGAATAATATTATTTGTGTCACTCAGTAGCCACAATATCGCAAAAACTCGCACTGAG